>CAJNDV010035222.1:6905-24039 GCA_905221635.1 Symbiodinium sp. CCMP2456
AAAAAAAAAAAAAAAACGATTCTAAAGATTAAGGCCCATCCTCGCAGTTTCTTTGACGACCCCCAGCATGGAGCCTACCAGAGTCTGCCCACGAGGATTCTGCATGCACTGCGCAGGAACGAAGCTGCTACATTGTGACATGTATTTAGGGTTTAGGGTTTAGGGCTGCTACAGGTGAACTGCCCAAGAGAGCACGGTTTAGGGTTTTTTGGTTTAGGATTTAGGGTCGTTTAGGGACAAGCTGTATATAGGGCCCTTAACCTCAAAACCCTACACTCTGAACCCTAAACCCTAAGACCACCCTAGCTTACGAACTTCCCCTCAAAAAAAGCCCACCCTAGAACCCTAAACCCTAAACCCTAAACCCCTAAACCTTAAACCCTAAACCCGAAACCCCTAAACCCTAAACCCCTAAACCCTAAACCCCTAAACCCTAAACCCCCGCGTTCTACCTCGAAAGGCACATCTCCCAATGTGGGAGAAGAAAGGAGCGAGGCCGCAGAAACACGGAGCCTTGAGGGTTTAGGGTTTAGGGTTTAGGGGAGATCTCATGGTTCGAACATTCCGCCAGAGTGTTTTGTTTAGGCTTTAGGGTTTAGGGGGTTTAAGGGTTTGGGGTTTAGGGGATTTAAGGGCTTCATATGGGAACCCATATCCATCTCATATCATTGGACTGTGGTTTGGTGAGCTTGGTTTGACTTCACACCACGGCAATATTTGGGAGCACTCCGGAGGTATACTGTTGCCAAATACCCAAGACCCTACAGTAGGGCTTCAGGCTCAGGGTTTGGGGCGTCTCTTTGATCCTTTGCTGAGGTTACAGAAGGACATCCTTGGGAACCCCGCATATTCGGTTTGTTTGGCAATCTGCACTTGGATGAAGGTATGGTCGTGCTTCCTGTTCGCATTGCTGCGGTTATAACCATTCCAGTAGCCGGGTATGGATCCATTGTGCAGGTGTTCTTCTGCAGGTTGTATGTCGTCGCTCCCTTTATCCTCTCCTCCTTCGATGGCCAGCAGCAGAAGAAGCACATTATAATTCTGAAGAAGATGGCGTGAGGTTGTGACGACGATGACTATGATACTGCCGGGCAAGATAAACCCTAAACCCTAAAACCACAAAACAACCAAACAACACACCCCCAAAAAACAACAGACAAAACCTCAACCCTAAACCCTGAACCCTAAACCCCTAAGCCCTAAGGCTAAACCTCGTTGGAAGCTCCTTGCTTCTCATACGTCTTGCTGAAAACTAGAATCACAGATGACGGAGCATCTTCCACCTTTCCCAATAAGGGTCCACGTGCCCAAATAGGTGACTGATGGGTTGGTTTCAGAGTTCTATAAGGGCTTCAGGCTTTAGGGCTTTAGGATTTGGGGTTTAAGGGTTTAGGGTTTAAGGGTTTAGGGTTTAAGGTTTAGGGTTTAAGGGTTTAGGGTTTAAGGGTCCATGTGCCCAAATAGTATACACTTTGCCCATGAAGTCGTCCCTATATAGGGCCAGAGTATAAACTGTTTGGGCACATGGACGTATAGGTTTTTCACAGACTAGAATGGGAATGATAACACTGACATAAGAAGCTTTGGTGCAGCTGGCATGGCAATGAATGTAGTCAATGGTGATGTTGAAGGGTCACAGCAACAGCACAACCAACAATGACAACCAGCGGTGGTAGCAGTGTCGGCAGTGGCGACAGTCGTCGTTGCTAACAATGGCAGCATCATGGGAGCTAGGATTAGGGGGACCCTTGGGGATATAGACCCTCTCAATAAGGTCCCTTTTAAGAGAGCCAAAAGTAGGGTTCAGAAGGGGTACCGCTTAAGGGGTACCCCTAACAATACTACCTGCATCAGCGTTCAGGATCGTTCAGGCACTGCTCAGCACAGAATTACAAGTCGTTGGTGGCACGGGCTTCACCGCAGTTAAGTGAGCATGCTCCTCAACCATGAGGGTTTCCTAAAATAGGGGAGCCTAATATAGTACCCTAAATAGAAGGATCCTTGTTATAAGTTATAAGGACCCCGAAATAAGGTACCCCTTGTTTCCGATGACTTCAACCCTGTTCAACTGTGAGCGATTTGTGCGGCTGGGATGATGGCCGTGCCCGTAGACGTCTTGATGGTGCTGGTGATGCCGTCGCACTGTAGAAAGACTTTTTTCCTCAACCCACCAACCGTACACCCCGCTCAGCTTGACACACGTCCCCAAGCGCATGTCACGATGTTTGCTCCTAGGGTCGGGGGCTGTAAAGTCTAGAGGTGTGCTTACATGCCTCGTATTGGGCTATCGTAATGTCGGAAGCCACCGTAAACCTTAAACATCCCAAAACCCTAAACCATCCTAAACCCCTCGACTCAAACCAACCCTAAACCCTAAACCCTAAACCCTAAACTTCAGTCATGGAGCCCGCGTTGCGCGGCTGCTGCTGCAACACGCACCGCGGCTGCGGAGTCACCTGCCAGGAAACAGGAAGCCCTCTGCAAAGCCTAACCCTGTGCTTCCAGGGACCTCATTATTGGGTCCTTAAGGGGTCTAGGGGCCTAACTATAAGGTCCTTGGAAGCATAGGGTAACCCACCCTAGTTAAGATCGAGGCCTTAGAAAAAACACTACAATTTTAGAGGTTCGTTATTATAACTAATATACCCCCACAACCCTTTCTAACTATTACGGCCCCTATGTTAAGCCCTAATCCTCAATTCTACACCCTCAAAAACCCTGAAACTCTCTAAATCAACTCCAAGTCCAGCCTTTAGGAGGGACCCCTAATAGGGACCCTTAATCCCATTACCTTAAATAACCATTGTATAGTCCTTATATACACATTATATAGCCAGGTAGTCTCCACATTGACCCCAATAACCTACAAGGGTCCCTATTAAGGGTCCCTCCTAAAGCCCTTAGCAACCTTGCAGGCAGACTCCTAAACCCTAAGCCCTGAACCCTAAGCCCTGTCCCTAAACCCTCATATTATAGGGGCCCTAATAATTAGCATAGGGCTTTGGGGCCCATTCTACTATAACTCTAATAGGGAGCCCCCTAAACCCTATTCGAATTACTAAGGATATATTATTCCAATGTAAACTGTGAGTAGGGCAGAGTAGGGTTTAGGGTTTAGGGTTGGGAGTCAGGTCAACTTACATTGCACCCACATGCAGAGTTGACAATCTGCATTTAATCTGCAATTTGCCTTGCAAGGCTCAAGAACAAGTTGCACCAGGGTCAGATTCCAAATTGTTGGAGGAAATAAAAATTGTTACCACGACAAGAACACACAAAAGTTCACCACGACAAGAAGAACCTGTACCCTGTACGCTAAACTTCGCTAAACCCTAAGTTTTCGGAGACTTGGGAAACAAGGTCCAACCAAACTTGGGCACTCGTTGTAAGACGTCCTGATACCAAGTAGAAACTGGGAGACAGTAAGAAACACTGTGTCGTAGATGAGCACTGGCGGATAGGCATTCTCATCGGGAGTGGGATTCGCTGATTATGTTTTCATAGTTTCACGTTTGCAGAAGCATATCGGCAGATTGCAAATTGCAGATTAGCAGAGCATGATTTGTATCGGCAGATTGGCAGCATCAGGATATCCCCTGGAACCCTTAAAACCCAAGCCCTTCAGCCCTATACCGCCACACCCTTACTGTATAAGCCCCAAGGTTGGAAACCCAATAGCCTCAATGATTCAGAGCAATCCCTAAACCCTAAACCCTAAACCCTAAACCCTAAACCCTAAACCCAAAACCCAAAACCCTAAACCCTAAACCCTAAACCCTAAACCCTAAACCCTAAACCCTAAACCCTGTCTAAGGAATCCCAGCACTAATGGTCCTTAATCCGGTCTTCAACTATTGGGGGTTTACTTTCGACCTTCAATCAACCCTGAACCCTAAAACCCTAAAACCTAAACCCTAAAACCTAAACCCTAAACCCCACACCCTAAGACCTACACCCTAAAGTAAACCCTAAACTAAACCCTAAACTCCAAACCCTAAAAACCAAACCCTAAACCCGAAACCCTAAAACCTAAACCCTAAAACCCAAACCCCAAAGCCCAAACCCTAAAACCCTAAACCCGAAACCCTAAACCCTAAAACCCCAAACCCTGCATCCGACGGGCGGTGCGTCGCCTCCTAGGGCGATGAAGGCATCGTCAGAGCGTGGCCGCCGAGGTGGCTGGAGCACCTTTAAGGGTTTAGGGTTTAGGGTTTAGGGTTAAGGGTTTAGGGTTTAGGGTTAAGGGTTTAGAGTTTAGGGTTTAGGGTTTAGGGTTTAGGCCTTTCCGGGGTCCTTTTAAGAAGGGTTTAGGGTTTAGGGTTTAGGATCCTTTCCGGGGTCCTTTTTAAGGAGGGTTTAGGGTTTAGGAAGGGATCCTTTCAGGGGTCCTTTTAGGGAGGGGTTTAGGGTTTAGGAAGGGATCCTTTCAGGGGTTCTTGTTGAGGGTTTTAGGTTTTACGGTTTAGGGTTTTTAGGGTTCAGGGTTTAGGGTTTCTGGGTGTTAGGTTTAGGGATTTAGGTTTTAGGTTTTTTCAGGGCTTTAGGGTTTAGGGTTTAGGGCTTTAGGGTTTAAAAACTACCCTATATGGTTTAGGGTTTAGGGTTTCTTGTTTGTGGCTTGTAGGGGTTTAGGCGCTTAGAGGTTATGTACTCAGGGGTTGAAGGCTTCTAGGGTTTAGGGTATACGCACTTAGGGCTTAGGGGAAAACTGTCGCGCTGCACGTTACTTCCTCGGGTTGAGGGGAGTACGTTAAGATCTTCGGATGCCTGCCTTAACCTGGAGGGTTTAGGGTTTAGGGTTTAGGGTTTAGGGTTGGGCTCCACAGACGAAACATAACTGTTGCAATCACCCGGTCAAAAGGCTCAAGGAACGATGTTGGTCTCGCACGCCTCTGAAATCGAATTATGATGGACTTCCTTTACAAGGTGGGCAGGCTCGTAGGTCTATAGGGATCAAGGATGGGAAATATATATATATATATGTATACACATATATATATATATATAGTGCAGTGCGCCCTAAACCCTAAAAAAATAGTATACCAAATTCTACGTACTTCGGAGTCTAAAGTCAAATCCTAACCCGCAGACTATGATACTACGGTTGATGATTTAAATCCTGCATTACCTTAAGGGCCCTACACTACGGGAATTATGGTATATGTCCTTACTATATGGGTAATGCAGGATTTATATCATCAACCGACCGTATTACTGGTGCTGGGCCAATTGTGGCCCAGGTTAAGCAAGTCTCAAGGGCCGAGAATACTGTGTACTCAAGGGTGTATTTAGGGTTTAGGGTTTAGGCACTCCTTGTTCACAGCTCGTGTTGTTAACAAAGTATAAATGACTACCAGGTGCCATATTGAGCGTTTGTGAAGACTTATTGCTTCAGGCCTGGTCATGGATGATTGGGGAGGGTCCTAACGCTTTACAGGGATCTGGTCGACTTGGTCTATGGGGTATCGCTTTACTCTGGTCAGATTCATGATCGTAGTAGTACGAGCAGTAAAGCGAAAGTGGCAGTAGATACATTGGTCATGCTGGTGGTTATCTCACTACTACAAGTTAGATCAACAGTAATAATGATTTTATCAGATGGGGCAGTGGCTGATAAATCGATCTCGTGGGTTTTCGATTGGGAATCGATTGCCTGGCCACATATCACACGGAACATTTAGGCACAAATGCCGCGGCAGCACTGAAATGTCACAACAGATGATCTTCGTTGATCGTACGGCTTTCACATCTGACATTCCACGACCACCCTACTCTTGACTACAAGTACGGAAGTTTTAACGGATGCTCTATATTGTAGCCGGAAGTGGAAGGAACCAGAAATCTCATCACAACCCCTGTTGAAGTCCCAACGGCCCTTTTTGCAAGCCTTTGCTTCGGCGGTCGTTCGTGAGTCTCGCGTGGCTAGAAACCCGGAAATAGAACCCAAGAAAAAACCCTGGGTGCAAATTTCTATATCCCAAACACATAATTTCGGGGCGGTTAATAATTTGAATTGGATTTTGGGATCCCTTATAGTAGAGTTATAATAAGGTACCCTAAGGAATAAAATTGGTCATTATATAGGCTTCCACATTAATAAACCTTATAGGCCTACATCACCTAAATCCTAAACCCTAAACCCCACGTTTATCAAGTACAGCAGGAGAGCCTCTTCGACGACTCCCAAGAGTGGTGCTTCCTCGTGCTCAACATCATCCTGCCTGCCAAGTTCCCGTTTATTTATTGGGATGCTTTATAAAGGGAGCTTGTGGGTAATCAAATTTCTGAAGGATTCTATACTCCTAAACCCTAAACCCTAAACCCTAAACCCTAAACCCTAATTATACAGGGTTTTGGGGTTGATGGTTCGGAGTTGTAAGGATTTGGTCTTGATGTTTGGGGCCTGGGGCTTGAGGGCTTGACGCTGCCAGGATTTCAAGTTGGCATTGACCTCCTAGGGTTAGGGTTTATTTAGGGTTTAGGGTTTAGGGTTTAGGGGTTTCTTTAAGGTTTAGGGGTTAACCCTAAACCCTAAACCCTAAACCCTAAACCCTGACTCGGGCCCTAAACGACTCCTCAACTCGCACGGTTGGAGCTTCACGAGTCTCATTCAAGTTCACTCGTTTGGGCTTTGGGTTTAGGGTTTAGGGATTCACCCAGGTTTAGGGTGCAGGATGCAGCATGTATGGGGAATCAGGATTGGAACTTGAGCTTTGGGGTTTAGGGCTTAATTAAGGCTTTGGGTTTAGCAGGACCGACGACCGCTTGAATCACAAAAGCAAACCCTAACCCTGAAATCCCGAAGCCCTAAACCCTCAAACCCCTAAACCCGAAATCCCTGAACCCTAAACCCGTAATCCCTCAACCCTAAACCCTAAACCCTAATCCCTCAACCCTCCATCGATGTTTCTGGCCTTTGAAGATTCGTTCCGGTCGGAGTTATGGACTCAGCATCAGCCGCGCGCCACCTGGCGCAAGGGACTTGCGGCTTTAGGGGTCTGGGGCTCTAGGGCTTTAGGTTCTAGGGTTCTAGGGTTTTAATTAGGGCCTAGGGCTCTAGGGCTTTAGGTTCTAGGGTTCTAGGGTTTTGATTAGGGTCTAGGGCTCTAGGGCTTTAGGGGTCTAGGGTTCTAGGGGTTTGGTGTCTAGGGTTCTAGGATTTCGGATTCTGGGGTTCAGAGTTAATGCCTAAATCCCGAAACCCTAAAACCCTAAAAGCCTTAAACCCCTAAACCTTTAGGGTTTATGATTTTGGGGAGCTCAGGCATGCCCCTATTCCGCGTGGAACGTGGGGAGATCAGAGCCTGAATCATACGTGTTGTCCATATGGGAAATATGGGGGCCTTAATAATTGCCTTTGGTTCCTCAAACGGTTCTATAAGGGCTGCTATGAGGGTTTAGGGTTTAGGGTTTTTAATAGCTAGAATAAGTTTTTTGTTGGGGGGGGGGGGTCGATTCTATTATAATTATAATAAGGAGCCCCCAAACCCCATTCTAATTTTTGAGGCCCCTATATTAGTTCTCTAAGGGTCCCTTTTAGGGTCCCTTTTATAAGGGTGCCGTACTATGATGGGGACATTCAAAGGGAACCTGACTTACGGAATTACCCATATTGGTACATCGACAGCACGTCCGAATGGATCACAAACAACCCTCACTTCACAAAAATGCAGTCACCGGCATACAACCCTAAACCTACGAACACTTGAATAACAAAATCTGCAGTGCAAGCAAGGTCCGAACGTATGAATTGAGAATGCGCTCTTATGCAACAAAACGGAAGCCGGAATAATTTTCAATATTGCCCTTTGGGGTTCGTTACTTCAATTATGCTGTGATATGTCCGCAAACGTCAAGAATTCGTTTGGATCCTCCAAACCCTAAACCTTACATACTAGGATCCGTGAAGTAAGACCTGTTTACAAGGGATCCTTTACGCTTGCTGAGAACGCCAGATTGCTGCGAGGGCGCCGCTGTAGAAGCTCCAGAAGACGCCGGCGGTCCACCTACTTGGAGGTTCATGGGTAGTTAAAAGTCGGGCTATAAGTCCCCTAATAGGGTTATAATTATAGTTACCCTACTTATAACCTTACTTATAACTACCCATGAACCTCCAAGTCCTAGAGACCAGAAGGTCCAAACAAAACGGGTAAAGCGCTCTGGGTCTAGGCTGGGTTGAGGGTCTAGCTGCTTATCCCTAAACTCTAGACACAGAACGTAAGGGCTAGGGAACCGAAACCGAGTCCCTTACAAGGATTCCACTGAACCCTACACCCTAAACCCCTAATTACACCCTAATTGCACCCTAAAGCCCCTCCTGTAGGTGTTTCTTTAAGATGCGATTTGTGCTGCAAACAAACGGCTAGAAGCGTAAATGATTGTAAACATGCTGACCTGCATGGTCAAGCATGTTATTGGGCCTAGTTTGGGACGCTACATGACCCCTAAACCCTAAACCCTAAACCCTAAAACCCTAAACCCTAAAACCCTAAAGCCCTAACCCCTAAACCCGAAGGGCCCCTAAACCCTAAACCCTAAACCCTAAAACCCTAAACCCTAAAACCCTAAACCCTAAAACCCTAAACCCTAAACCTGCCTTATGGATGGCTTTCCCTCGTCCCTTACGGAAGCTTTGAAAACGAGCACCTAAGCCCAACAGGAACGCGGGACCTGCAAAACTTCCAGGAAGGGTTTAGGGCTTAGGGCTTAGGGTTAGGGTTTAGGGTTTAGGGTTTAGGGCTTAGGGCTTAGGGTTGGGGTTTAGGGTTTAGGGTTTAGGGCTTCGGGTTGGGGTTAAGGGTTTAGAGTTTAGGGCTTAGGGCTTAGGGCTTTGGGTTGGCGTTTAGGGTTTAGGGTTTAGGGCTTACCGAATAGCCCTGAGCCCTAAAAAAGCCCTCAAACGAAAACTCAGCCGCCTTGCGGGTCTCTCCATTTCTCGGCAAAGGTTCTCCGAGGAGCCTCGCAGTGGCTTATATAGGATCCCTCACAGGGTTTTCGGTAGCCAAGGTTATGTGGAATGGGTTTAGGGTTTAGGGTTTAGGGTTTAGGGTTTAGGGTTTAGGGTTTAGGGTTTAGGGTTTAGGGTTTAGCCAAGATTATGTGGAATGGGCTTTGAACCCACGCCTGCCAGCAACAGTCCAGACAGTGCAGATATGCTTGTGAAAATGACGTTCAAAGCTTAAGGTTTGTGGCTTTAGGACTTTGGGCTTATGGGTTCAGTGTTAGGGTTTAGGGCTTAGGGGCTTAAAGTCCCAAGCCATAAACCCTAAACCCTAAACCCTAAACCCTAAACCCTAAACCCTAAACCCTAAACCCTAAACCCTAAACCGTGCGGCGTGGCTTGAAAGCATGCAGGCAGCACAGCTGAAGGCGAACTCCGCCGCCCGATGGCAGGATCTGGCGGCAAGGGCTGAGGTTCAGGTTTACGTGTCTTGGTTTAGGGTTTAGGGTTTAGGGTTTAGGGTTTAGGGTTTTGGGGTTTAGGGTTTAGGGTTTACGTGTCTTGGCTAAAGGAAACTACAGGTGGAGCGTTTAGGGTATAATTATAGGGCTTCTATAAGGCTTCTATATAAGGTATATAGACCTTCTATACGGCTCCTATAACGGTAACTACCCTGAAAAGTCCTAGACTTGGGATATGAACTACCCGCGGCTGATTTCCATAACATCACGACGACTGCCGGCATGCCCGGCTTGGGCTCGAGGTTACAGCTGACAACCCCAATCCTAAACCCTAAATAAACCCATAAATTCCTAAACCGATCTAAACCCTAAGCCCTCAATAAATCCTATTATAAACCCTAAACCCATCTAAGGCCAATATGAAACGCCCGGACCCGAACCCTAAACAAATCCTACTATAAACCCCTAAACCCCTAAACCCCTAAACCCCAAATCCCTAAACCCCAAATCCCCAAAACCCGAAGCACAACATGAAACGCCCGAACACGAACCCCAAACCCTTAAACCCTAAACCCTTGTAGTAGCCCTTATAGAGCCCTTTAAGGACCCCTTTTTTGTTGAACCCTAAACCCTAAACCCTAAACCTAAAGCCCAAAACCCTACACCCTAAACCCTAAACCCTTAACCCTAAACCCTAAAACCCTAAACCCTAAACCCTAAAACCCTAAACCGTTGAACCCAGGCCTTGGCAGATGCCACGGCCTTTGCCAATGCCTTTGGGTCGGCTCCCGCAGAGAGCACGGCCACGGCCTTTTCTGAAATCTGGGTTTAGGGCTTAGGGCTTATGGTTTAGGGTTTAAGGTTTAGGGTTTAAGGTTTAGTGGTTTAGGGTGTAAGGCTTGTGGCTTAGGGTTTAAGGTTTAGGGCTTCTGGTTAGGGTTTAGGGTTTAGGGCCTATGGTTTAGGGTTAAAGTTTTAGGGTTTAAGGTTTGGGGCTTAGGGTTCAGTGTTTAGGGGGTCAGTAAGATTCTATACACCATCTCATGGCCCATGACATGGTGCTGCCTGGGCTGGCCATCTTACCCCCGAGCCTTTGAAACTGTAGGGATTTGAGCTTGAGGGTTTAGGGTTTGGGTTTAGGGTTTAGGGTTTAGGGTTTTAGGGTTTAGGGTGTAGGGTTTAGCCCTTCCAATCGAGCCCCATTCAGCCGCAGACGCAACACCTTGTCCCTGAGTGACCCCTGAATAATGAGGGTACGTACCCTTTTTCCTGTTATTCCGTCGTTTTAACAACGGAACCATACAATAAAATGGGCAAAGCGGTACTACTCAGGAACCTACAAGAAGGAAGCCTTATAGATCCCTTAAAGGAACCTTTATTAAATGGACCCTTAAAGGAACAGGAAGGACCACAGCCAAGAGGCCGTCATCCGACCGATTGATTGAAGCCCTTTTACTCTGAGACCCTTCGAAACCCCAAACCCTAAACGATAAACCCGAAACCCCCAAACCCCTGAACCCTATATACCCTCCTTGACCCTAAATCCCAAACCCCTAAACCCTAAAAAACCCTCCTAAACCCTAACACCCGAACCCCTAAACCCTAAAAAACCCTCCTAAACCCTAAATCCCAAACCCCAAGCCCTCCTTGGTTATCTGAATTTTCATGTCTGAACGCGACCTGCGACCCCAAAACAAACGAGAAGCAAAAGAATCAACGGTTAGGGTTTAGGGATTTGGGAACAGCCTTAAACCCTCAACCCTATATATATATATATATATACAAACCCCAAACCAACCCTAAACCCCGAAACCCTTAACCCTTAAACCCTGAACCCTTGAATCCTAAACCCTCAAACCCTAACGCGGAACACTTACTTCCCCAGTAAGTTAGGGAAATAAAAGGCTAAACTTTCAGATTATTGCTAAAGTATAAGAACCCAAAAAGCTTAAAGGTTGGGTCTTGGAGAACTAAGAACATATCTCCCAAGGGCGACACCGAGTGGTTGTCACTCCCTTGGCTCACAGCTGCTGCCTCAATCACTCCGGGCCTGCGAAGATTGCGGGTTCAGGGTTTCGGGGTTTAGGGTTCAGGATGGGTTTAGGGTTTTAGGGTTTTTTGATAGGGCTTTAGGGTTTAGGGAGTTAGGGTTTAGAGTTTAGGGTTTAGGGTTTAGAGTTCAGGCTTGGTTTAGGGCTTAGGGCTTCAGGGTTTGCATGGGACTTTTGGGGCTTAGGGTGTTCAGGACTTTTAGGACTTTCAGGGTTTGGGGTTCAGGGCTTTGAGGGTTTTGAGTTTGAGGCTTTCAGGGTTTAGGGTCCGTGCACACGGAGACGGTGATGTTTCCATGACGAAGACTACGCGTGATGATGTTCGAAGCTGGGCAAAAAAAGCATAGATGAAAGATGGTGACCATGGCAACCTAGCTGTTATTGCGGCTGATGACGGCATTGATGCACATGATGCTGGAGATGGTGTGGTGGTGGTGCTGACAGGAGATGGTGAAGATGATTGCGATGATATCGGCATGGATGATGACGGAGGACAGAACATGCAAGGTGTATGATGAAGGATGCTGATGACGATGCGACTATGGACCACGATGCTTGCGATGACGCTGAACATGAATCAAAACGGCTGCTCATCATGAAGATCAGAGATGAGATGTTCGTGACGGGACTGTGAATCCAGACCCTGGGGTGTGGGGTGTAGGGTTTAAGGTTTGGCCTGGCATTTTCCTCTTTAGGGCTTAAGATTCCGCAGCATTCTTTTGGGCTGAAATCCGCAGACTCTCTGGCTCTAAGATCCGGGCATGTCTGCAAGCTTTCGGGCAATATCGGCGAGGTCCACCCACCTGAATAACTGGCAGCAAAAGGGGGCTACTTTAACTCAGTCTTCGAGCTACTAGAAGTATGTCTGAGAAGGTTACCGCAAGGGTTACTATGAGACTTATTTTGAAGGTTTCGGTAAAAGAAAAGGCTATCACAAGGGTTCCGATACGTACTAGGGGTATTATGTACGGCAAACTATACGATTTAGGATTGGGGATTAGGGATGCTTGCCTGCAAGGTTGGTTGAGCCGCAAAGCTCATGGTTTTGTAGAAGCTTTAGCTTTTCGGGTTTAGGGTTTAGGGTCGAGAGGTGAGACTGAGTCATAATGGTATCCGTTGTATGGTGATCATTTGATCAACTCTGCTAGGAACTCGCATAGTAACTCCAATAGCCCGGAAAAATTCGTATTTCGTTGTGTGTTGCCGTCCTAAACCCTAGACCCTAAAATCCTAAACCCCCAAACCCAAAATCCTAAACCCCAAACCCTGAACCCAAAAACAATAAAACTAAAACCCCAAACCTAAACCCCAAACCCAAAACCCCAAACCCTAAAACAATAAACCCTATAAGCCCCAAACCCAAACCCTAAACCCTAAACCGATTTGGGCAATCATAAACTCAGCTCCTCTCTTTTCGCAGGGGGGGCTTAGGGTTTAGGGAGACCTAATTACGCAAGGTGCGCCTACTTGAACAAACGCCCGAGCGGGGGCCAGCCGGGCGTCTTCCCATTTTAAAGATCCGACTGTCCTACTATTTTCAAAGGAAACTACAGGTGGGAAGTGTGGGGTATATAGGGCTTCTGTAAGGCTTCTACAAGGTAATATAGACCTTCTATAAGGCTCCTATAACGGTAACTACCCACCTGAAAAGGTCCTAGATTTTTCCCTAAACCCTAAACCCTAAACCCTAAACCCTAAACCCTAAACCCTAAACCCTAAACCCTAAACCCTAATTTTAAAATTCCAGTTGAGGGACCCTGGCCTTCTAAGACAACCGCGACATGTGCAGCCGAAATCCCGCCAGAGTAGTAGAAAAGCCGGGGCCCGAAAAGGAGCCGAGGCCAAACTACCCTGTTTCATGAGGCCCGAAACCCAGGGGGTTTAGGGGGTTTAGGGTTTAGGGCTTAGGGTTTAGGGGCATTTTATACGGGACAGGAATCAAAAACATCCCAAAGGAGAACCTATAGGCATGCTCAACCAACGAGTGTGACGCTTGACCCGGCTGGGCGCACTTTCCGAAGACCTTCACAAGCTCGTCACCGCCTTGGCTTGTTTTGGCACCAATGGTTTAGGGGTTCAGGGTTCAGGCTTTAGGGCCTTGACTAACGACCCGAAACTATGGGAATATGGTATATTCCTGATTATGGGCAATGCAGGATTTATATCATCAGCCGTAGGACGTAGCACCTGTTCTTGGTCAAGCTCTTGAATGCTTCTTAGAAACGAGCTTGTAATACAAAAATGAGGTAACCAAGAAATCAACATAGAACCTGCAGGGATCTACAGCCTAAACCCTAAACCCTAAACGGAGGAGCTATATAGTCTCAAATAGTATCGTGTTCAGGTGTGTTGGCCACCGTCGTTTCAGTGAGCTGAGGCTCCACAGCTGAGAATGCGCTGATTACAGCGACACGCTGGGAGAGGGGGTTTGGGTTTAGGGTTTAGGGTTTAGGGTTTAGGGTTTAGGGTTTGGGCTTGAAGAGATTGAGATCGCTCCTCTCTCTTTTTAAGTTACGTCCCAAACCCTACTTTTGGCAGCCCCAATAACTAGAAATCGGGTAGAATATATTGTGTTTATATACAGAGACTTCGACAAAGGGCACATTACTACTGTATTTTAAGGACCTTTACAGAAACCCGTCTGATCCGCATGTTACAATCCGGGCTCAGTTGGAGGTTCACGACTGGTCCGACGGCCTTCGATTCGGAGCTGCGGACGGATTTCGGAATGTAGGTTTAATGTGTCCCTAAACCCTAAACCCTAAACCCTAAACCCGGTATAGGTTTAAGGATTCAAGATTTTCGGGTTTTTGTTGAGGACGGGTTTAGGGTTTAGGGTTTTAGGTTTTGGGGTGTGTAGGGACTTTGGGCTTGGGCTTTAAGGTCAACGGATTTAGGGATTTGGTGTTTAGGGTTTAGGGTTTAGGGATTTGGTGTTTAGGAATGCGTCTTGGCAGTCGCTCCTGAAAGCTACAAGTCCTTGCTGTTGAGACGAACGACTTAGGGTTTGGGGGTTTAGGGTTTGCCGGGTGGCCTGATATAGGGGCCTTGATAATTAGAATAGGGTTTGGGGGGGTCTAATATACTAGAATTACAACAAGGATACCCCAAAACCCTATTCTAATTAATAAGGCCTAAGCCCTAAACCCTAATGAAGATGTAGTTCACAAATGTAAATGGAGGTGGGCCTGACCAAACCCTAAACCCCCAAAAAGCTAAACCCTCTCCCAAACCCTACACCCCTAACCCAAAAGTACCGAGACCTTGCCAACCCTACTGGCCGATGTATAACCCTATGGGTCTATGTATAACTCTAATGGTCTATGTACCCAAATTTTGTCTATACTTCGGCCCTTAAAGTAGTCCCTATATATATATATATATTATATATATTTATATTTATATTTATATTTTTATTTTTATATCTATATATATATATATATATCGACACTTTGCGGGCAAAGTATGTACTGCTGGGGCCCAGGGACCCTTTGGAGGAGGCTCCGTACTGCCTGAACCTTAAACCCCTAAACTAAACTCCTAAACCCCTAAGCCCTAAACCCTAAGCCCTAAACCCTACAAACCCTAATTCCTAAAAGCCCTAAACCCTAAACCCCCAAAGCCCTAAATCCTAAAAACCCTAAACCCCGAAACCCTAAACCCTAAATCCTGAAAACCCTAAACCCCAAAACCCAAAACCCTAAAAGCCCTAAACCCTAAACCCGCTTTCTCCTACGGCCACTAAGCTCCCGGCGCCCGGCGAAGGTCAGGAGACCGCCCGGCTGACGACGTGCCAGGTCACCGGAGCGATATGCCAGGAGCCCTTTAGGGTGCTTTGGGCTTGGGTTTAGGGTTTAGGGTTTAGGGTTTAGGGTTTAGGGTTTAGGGTTTAGGGTTTAGGGTTTAGGGTTTAGAGTTTAGGGTTTAGGGTTTGGGGCCCTTCCATGAGCTAGGGTTGTTAAGGGTTTAGGGGTTTAGGGCCGAATTATAGGGTTTAGGGATTTAGGGGTTTGGGTGCATAGGGTTCAGGTTTTGGGTTTAAGGCTTAGGGGTTCAGGGTTTAGGGTTTAGGGGCTTAGGTGTTTAGGGGTTAAGGGTGTCCTTAGAGATTGAGGGAATAAGGCTTCTACAGGGTGTATGGTTCCCTAAACCCTGAACCCTCAATGAACCTGGAAATAAGCACAAAACATGCCTCAAGCCTAGAACCTAAAACCCTAAACCCTAAACCCTAAAACCCTAGAACCCTAGAGCCCTAAACCCTAAAACCCTAAAGCCCTAAAACCCTAAACCCTAAAGCCCGCGTATGGTTCATGTCAGGCTTATAGGGCAAACTTATAGCGTTGGGGCCTTCTCCTGGTAACCAAGCCGACAACGGTTTAGGGTTTAGGGTTTAGGGTTTAGGGTTTAGGGTTTAGGGCTAGGGCTGTGATAGCTAAAATAAGCTCCCTTGAAGGGGACCCTATGATAGAACCCTATACAACCCTTAAAGGGGACCCTATGATAGAACCCCACACGACCCTCAAAGGGGACCCTAGCATAAATCCCCATAGTACACTTAAAGGATCCTTATTATCTGGGATCCTTTAAAGCACCTAGACCCTAAACCCAAAACCCAAACCCGTTGTAGGGATGCTTTGAGGATCCCGAAGAAGCTCCTTTAAGGGATACTTTGAGGGAACCATCAGGCTTCTAGGATAAGGGCCTGGGGACTTCGCGGCTCAGGGTTGGGTTTAAGGTTTTAGGGTTTAGGGTTTCAGGGTTTAGGGTTTTAGGGTTTAGGGCTTTAGGGTTTTAGGGTTTTACGGTTTTAGGGTTTAGGATTTTAGGGTTTAGGGTTTAGGATTTGGGGTTTAGGGACAGGGTCTTGGGTTGGACTAGAAGGGCATGCTACTGTCGTTGGCCCGACCACTGTACCATGCGGAGAGAATGTTGAGGATGCTACTATGGTGCAAGTGTACATGTGTATAAACATAACCACAGTCGTAGCAACAATACTAACTGATGAGAAAAATAAAATACTTATGGTTGATAATTGCACGTAGTGTATAGATGTATATAAACAAATAAACATATATTTCTATATAGAGATATTGCTTTGCTACTTCGGGTCTATATACACAGCACCTAAACCCTAAACCCTACACCGACGCTGCTCTTGTCGTTGGGCAGCTCCTAGGAGTCGTGGTTCTTATAGGGTGGTCTCAGCCTGCACCGAAGATAGGGGCCTCGATAATTTAGGGTTTAGGGTTTAGGGATAATGAGATTACGGCTTTGGGGTCGTACAGGAAAGAAAAAAAGGTCACCTCAGGACTCTAGGAGATCAACATGTCCAAAACAGTTCAGACCCCTATACTCATAGGCCCCATAGTAGTTCCTTTTTGGGGTTCATATGTAGAAACCTATAAGGTAATCCCAAAAAGGAACTACTATGGGGCCTATGGGATAGCCCTAAGGGTCCATGTACTCAAATAGTATATACATTGGCCCCAAAGTACCTATATAGGGACTACTTCAAGGCCAAAGTATATACTATTTGGGTACATGGACCCTTACACCCTAAACCCTAAACCCTTATGGTACCCCCATCGAACCCTTAAAGGACCCCCTAAAACCGAAACCCTAAACTTACCTTAACTATAACCCTAGTTACTAAGTCCCATGATCCTTTAAGTACTTGTACA
>CAJNDV010035223.1:7129-26879 GCA_905221635.1 Symbiodinium sp. CCMP2456
ATGTAGGAACTAGGGTTTAGGGTTTAGGGTCTCAATAGTTACCAATACTATTTTGGGGCTTCATTGTTATAATTATAGTATAGTGGGCCCCAAAACCCTATTCTAACTATTCAGGCCCTATATTATTTGTGTCCGCACCAAACAGCTAGACATTTTGGGGTGTGCAACTTGCGCAGGCAGACAACTGCTCGATAAGGAGGTATGTGAAGACCCAGTAGACGGTCCGCATGCGCGGAGATATGGAAGGCTATGTCGTCAGGAATCTGGGTGTACTTGGAAGAATCATGAAGAGCCCATGAGTGAGGGTCCTCAGTGCCTTAGTTGCAGCTTTCATTGCGTCCCTTTGCTTAGAGGAAAGATCAACCGTTAGGCAGATAAGGTAGCACCAAAGCCCAATGCTACTTAGAGGGTCGGGAGCTTGATAAGAGGCTTATAAGTAGGATAACCGCAGCTAGGACATGGACAAACCTACAACCCAATGCTTGTGAATCCTATGGTTGATGGACAAAATTCTGCATGACCCAAATATAGTATAGTACCATAAATCCCATAGTTTAGGTATATAAGGTCATGCAGGAGTTTGTCCATCAACAGTANNCCCCCCCCCCCCGCATAGCAAGATCAAAGGATACCCTATAAAATCCCTACAGTATGTCGAAACTCGATAAAACCCTTACAAGGCCACATAGCCACCATGAACCTCTACGTAGCCCTCTAAGAGTCTTTTCAGGTTCCTGGCATGTGGAGACCTCGTCATCGCTCGCATCAAAGTCCTTCAAGGTCCACAGCCCGGAGGGTTTAGTTAAAGGTTCATGGGACTTAGTATCTAGGGCTATAAATAAGGTAAGTATCCTTATAACTACTCATAACCCCAAGTAAGGTACTTATAACTGTCCTTATTAAGTCCCATGAACCTCCAAGCACAGCCCGGAGGGTTTAGGGTTTGGAGTTTTAAGTTCTTGTGAAATACTTGGAGGGTCGGGGGACTTAGTTAGTAAATAATAGGCAGACTTACATTATGTACCCTGAAGGGGAACCCCCCTTGGGGTTATGTCCTGACAATAGCTACTTACTAAGTCCCACGACCCTCCAAGTAGGGCTCGTTGTAAGCAGGATCCTTGTGCTTAAGCTGCAACTTGTCCTTTCTAAGTTACAGAAGTTCCTGAAACCCACGCCTAGCCCGAAAACAGTCCACCTCAAGAGAATCCTGCAAATTCCGCATCTTCGCCCGTACCATGGCAGTATCCCCGTTGGGGCTTCATGTTCGAATCTGTTAGGGAAGTTTGGGTACTTCGTCATCCCGATGAAGATGGGTGTCATCATGACGGGTGTATGCATGAGGAGTTTCATCTCCCATGCTGGTCCAGGTTTGCTTTTGCAGCCTTCAAGCAAGGTTTCCTAGGTGATTGCTCAGAACCGCGGTTTAGTTGGCGGGGATCCTGGGTAGATAAGATAGAGTCTTGAAGAATCAGTAACGCTATTCTCTTGGCCTTCTGTATATACCGAGATTAGAATATATACCCGCAAAACCTATTCTGAATGTTAGAACCCCCATTACATTGACAAAGCCTTAAACCGTGAACCCCTACTCCCTACTCCCTAAACCGCTAAGCCTTTACTATGGTAGCTGAGCAACGAATCCAGAGTTACTGGTTCCCCAGTAGCGCCCTTCTGCCCTTTCTTGTTGTTGAGTTAATCGCTTCGGACCTGTTCGACGAGAGTGTCGCCATCTACGAGCCTGTCGAGGAGCCGACTTCACCTGCTGCTCTGGTTCGGATGCTGAGCAGAGGCTTTTGCAGCAGATGCGGGAAGACGATGCCGTGCGGTCTGATCGGGCGGCGCTGGAGCCGAGTCAGCTGGAACTGGCCGAAGAGGTGGCCGCTGAGAAGGCCAGGGCACAGGCAAGGGCCGAGAGGGCAGCCAAGCGGGCCCGGCTTGCGGAGGAGGAGATGAACCAGCCGCGGCGCGCTACTCGAGAGGCCCGTGCCCGAGAACCCTGAGGACCGACCTGCAATAATATCCCTCTTGTTTTTTTTTTGTTTTTATTTTTGGGGGGAGCTTCTGTAACAATACCGGAAGGCTCTACACATCCCTGAGAGCAACCCACTTACATCCCTGAAGGGGCCATTAAAGGAACCTTCCCCGTGAATTCTAATGCACCCCGAAGCTTCCCTAAGCCTAAGACCGACTTACAAGTACCCCTAAAAGGGATCCTAATTGGGGTTGTGATGCCCAGACATTCCAAGCGACTCCCCTTTTGTAAGGCCTTGCCTGTTGTTGGCCGGTTTCGGGTTGAAGAGACTGAAGAATTTGGATTGAAACTGTTTTATCGCAAGGGCTCGGAATAACCATTAGCGCTGCGCACCTACAGCCCCTAGAATGTTTGACTATAGCATACCCAAGACTATGGCTACCAGATCAAGGAAGGCAGGAGAAAGGTGTTGATTCTGCTTGGAGGTTCACGGGACTTAATAAGTCCTGTTATAAGTACCTTACTTGGGGTTAGAAGTACTTCCCCTTTTATAACCCTAGTGACTGGGTTCCAAGACCCTAAACCCTAAACCCTAAAGTAGGCCCTAAACCATACTGTCTGGCAGATCTAGAGCTGTTGAACACGCCGTGACCCTGAAAACCACCCACTTATCCTGAAAGGCTGACACATGTTCTTGTAAGCCCTAATTGGACCCAGAAAGCCCTAAACCCTTGAATCCATAAAACCCTAAACCCAAACCTTGAACCCTCAAAGCCCCTAAACCCTAAAAGCCCTAAAAACCCTTGAAACACACTGTTGAAGCTCCCTCTGCAGGCACGTCATCTCATCCTGGCCGCGGGGCCGGCCACCCGCCGCATGATGCGTACCTGGGCTTGCTTACCCAGACCCCCGGGAAGATCTAGAAAGTAGAATTTGGGGCTTAGGGTTTAGGGTCCCAGACCCCCGGGAGGATCCAAAAAGTGGATCCCTTAATGGGGGTTCCTACAAAGTACCCCTTGGGTAGTATAGGGTCCCAAATTAGGGGATCTACTTTTTAGATCCTGCCGGGGGTCTGGGGTTCAGGGGTTGTGGGATGTAGGGGTTCAAAAAGGCCGTACCGAGAAAGTGCCCCCTCAGTAGTATGTACGTAGGACCTTGTTACCGCATGTACATGTATGGTTGTGAGCGCCGGAGGCCAGTGACAAAGCGGCGGCGCGGTTCGATGTTTTCAAAATCGGCGACCGGTTTAGGGGAGAGCGTCCGGTCAAGGGGCGGCCCGCAGTGGCACCTTCCCCGTCTGGCTGTGGTCGACTACCTCGGCTCTGCGTCAGGGCCGGCCAGACCTTGTGGGAGGCGGCCAAGATGCGTTGGAATTAGTCGTCCTGCAATTCGCGTGCTATGCAGGTACCAGATTGCACAAAGTTGCCTGCCGACATTGGCAAGGGGGGCTGGTACCGGCACATGACTTCAAAGATGAGCCTCAACAGGAGTGACCTGAACGATTGCCTGAATTACCTACAACGGGACGCCGGGTTGCACTGCAGACGATCCGGGGCATGGAACAATATCCTCCACGAGAAACTCCATGCTTGCCTTCTCAAAGAAAACAGTGGCATTTTAGGGGCCTGAATAATTACCAAGACCATTTTGGGGGTTCCTTATTATTGTTATCCTCATAGCGTAACATACCCCCAAACCCTATTCTGATTATTAAGGCCCCTAAACCCTGAACCCTTATAGTAGCCCTTTATAGAGCCCTTTAAGGAAACCTTGAAAGGCGCCCCCAAAACCTTTTTCTAATTATGAAAGCCCCTAGATCACAAAGAAGAAGAAAATTGACAAGGCCGCCGGTGCTTTGGGGGAAAGCGTTTCGGCCGTCTATCTCCCGGAGTCTCCTTGCTTAGAGGTTCTCATGGGTAGCTATAAGTAGGCTTATAAGTAGGGTAACTATAGTCATAACTCCTATATTAGGGGGCTTATAACGCCACTTATAGCTACCCATCAACCCGAAAGTGGTCTCCTGGTCATCTCCCGTCGGTCTCCTGGCAGTCTCCTCGCGGTCTTCTGCTTGTCGTGATCCTTTCTCTTGGCGGACCTGGATACTCCAGAACCCCGGAAGGATCTAGAAAGTAGAACCCCTAATTTGGGACCCTATACTACTAAAGGGCTCTTTATAGGAACCCNNAACCCCCATTAAGGGATCTACTTTTCTCTTGACGGACCTGGATACTCGGATCCCGACTGTACTTCTTCTTCCGGCCATGGCTTGAAAGCCAGTAATGCGAGGATCCCCAGCATAATTCTGGTGGTTTAAAGCCGGAGACTCCAAACTATAGACGACTAGTCGGGTGCAGGCCTGGGACATACAGCCCACGTCCAGGCTCCTCAGGCCGTATACCCTGGAGCCTTCGGGGGGCATCCTCTGCTTTTCCATCGAATGAGTTTTGAGGTATTTGGGATGCTGCTGCCTTCTGGTCCCCAAACCTTGGTTTAGGTTTAGGCGGCTTGGATACAAGTAACACTACCACAGCCGAGCGGTTGCTTTTCAGAGGCTGGAGACGTCAGCAACTCGAAACCAGCATTCTGAGCTTATCATACCTGTCCATCCTCGTAGATTCAAGCGAACTGGGCACTGTGAGCCCCCCCCCCCCCCCCCCNNCACATCTTCACCCAGAGAGCCCAATACCCCTTAATTAAGGAATATACCTTAAATCATAATATTAAGGCTCCTATAACTTAAGGTATATTCCTTATGAAAGAGGTATTGAGCTCTCTGGGCATGTAGAATCTTGGAAGAGCCCCTCTAGAACCCTTCCCCAGACCCCCGGAAGGATCCAAAAAGTAGATCCCTTAATGGGGGTTCATATAAAGAGCCTTTAGTAGTATAGGGTCCCAAATAAGGGGACCTACTTTCTAGATCCTTCCTGGGGTCTGGCTCTTCATATAGAATCTTGGAAAGCCTCTCTAGAACCCTTCATGGCAACCTTTAAGGACATTTCAGGAACCTTAGGATCCTCGACGAGCCTTTCACCCCTCCTGTCTCCGGCTGGAGGTAAGCATCTCCGACTGAACATTGAAACTGAGACAGCCTCTCGTCTTTCAGGGTCTGGAATCCCAGACACCCGGACGGATCCAGAAAGTAGAACCCCTAATTTGGGACGCTATATTACGAAAGGGTACTTTATAGGGACCCCCTTAAAGGATCCTACTTTTTGAATAGGGTGTTGGGGCCCTTTATACTATAAAGAGCCTTTAGTAATATAGGGTTCCGAATAAGGGGATCTACTTTCTAGATCCTTCCGGTGGGTGGGCTGGGAATGTAGAGGCCTTGATCCTTATATTTTGTTGGGGGCTCCTTTAAAGGGGTCTATAAGGGGGGCTACTATAAGGCTTTAGGGTTTAGGGGCCTCAATAGTTAGAATAGGGTGTTGGTACCCTGTATACTATAAAGAGCCCTTAGTAGCATAGGGTCCCAAATTAGGGGATCTACTTTCTAGATCCTCCCGGGTGTCTGGGAAACCCTAAACCTTGAAGAGTTTGTATTCGGAACGTCTTTAAGTTGGGCTGGGTCTAAACCCGAAGCCCGCAGCCCCAAACCATAAGCCCTGAATTAGAAGGTGAGTGCCGAATGCAAAAGGACCTAAAGCCCCTAAACCCTAAACCATTCTAAACTCTTAAACCCTAAACCCTGAACATTTCAAAGGACCTCAAGCCCCTAAACCCTAAACCATCCTAAACTCTTAAACCCTAAGCCCTGAACATGTCAAAGAACCTAAAGCCCCTAAACCATCCTAAACCCCTAAACCCTAAACCCTGAACATTTCAAAAAAGATCTGAAGCCCCTAAACCATCCTGAACCCCTAAACCCTGAACATTTCAAAAAGGATCTGAAGCCCCTAAACCATCCTAAACCCCTAAGCCCTAAACCCTGAACATTTCAAAAAGGATCTGAAGCCCCTAAACCATCCTAAACCCCTAAACCTTAAACCCTGAACATTTCAAGAAGTGTTTGCTGTACTAACCCACTCTTGCGAACTAAGACAGAGTTCCTGAACAACAGCTCAGCAAAATCACCTCAGAACATCCATCTAAAGCTCTAGACACCGAGCCAAAGCAGATGCCATACACAATGCCTGCTAGGAACCTTCGTAGAACCATACCCCAAACACCAAACCCTACGTAAGCACTAAACACCAAACACGAAACCCTAAATCCGTACAGGACCAACACTAAACAATAAACCCTTAAGGAGCCCTTCCTCCTCCTAAACCTTAGGCCCTGAACCCTGCACCCTCACAGAACCCTTCTCCTCCTGAACCCTATACTTAAAGGTTCACGGGACTTAGTAACTAGGGTTATAAATAAGGCAACTATACTTATAAGTACTTATAGCCCCAATTAAGGTACTTATAACAGTACTTACTAAGTCCCATGAACCTCCAAGTACCCTGAGCCATAAACCGTGAACCCCATATTATAATTGTGGTATACTAAACCTCAAACCCTGTTCTAAATTACTAAGGCCCCCTATACCCTAAACCCTAAACCCTAAACCCTAAACCCTACTCCTTTCGGGGGTCTGGATACCCTAAGCCATCAACCCTAAACCCTAAACCCTAAACCCTAGAACCCTAAACCCTAAACCCTAAACCCTAAAACCCTAAGCCATAAACCGTGCAGCCCTTTCAGGTCATCGGCGTGCAGACCCAGTCCGCCCAGCTCACCGAGCCCTGGCTTCAGGCGCTTCGTTTCTGAACGGCTTTGGGGCTTTGGGGGTTTAGGGTTTAGGGTTTAGGGTTTAGGCTTTGGAGGCCCAGGGGACTTGGTAAGTCGGTTATAACTGGCTGTATAATTGGGATAACTCCATTTAGGGTACGTATAACTCTACTTATAACCTGCCTACTAAGTCCCTTGGGCCTCCAAGTAGGGGTTAGGGTTTTGGGGTTTTGGGTTTTGGGTTTTTGGGTTTAGGGGTTTGGGTTTTGGGTTTAGGGGTTTAGGGTTTTTGGGTTTAAGGGGTTAGGGTTTTGGGTTAGGGGCTTTGGGTTTAAGATGTAGGGTTAGGGATGCAGAGGTGTGGGTTTGGGGGTTGTGGGTCTAGGGCCCCAGGCCATCAACCCTACGGTACTTTAGGGATTAGGGTTTAGGGTTTAGGGTTTAGGGTTTAGGGTTGTGCTCTTTGGGGTTCTGGATGGTTCGAATTCTCTGCTTGCTTCGAGTTCTGCTTCTTGAACTGGGCCTACCGTTTTTGCGTTGCCGAACTGGAGGGAGGGTCTCCCATAGAAGCTCAGCGGTTTTTTGACACGTCTTTTTTGGGTTTAGGGCCTAATCCCTAAACCCTAAAGCCTAGGCTGCCATAGTAGTCCTCAGGCGCGGTGCAAGACCTACCTTCAAAGCCTAGAGTAAGATAGAAAGCGGTAAGGACTCATAGTTTAAGGCTTTTGGGCCCAAGGAACATCGTCTTTAACACTTTCAGGCTCATTATGAGCCTTAGGGTAAAGCTCAAGTATTACCACTATTTTTCCTTAGGGCCCCGTATTAAGAGAATAGCATGAAGGAGCCCAAAACCCTGTTCTAATTATTGAGGCCCCTACATTACCGACGAGTGTGAAGCAGATTGACGACATGACCCTGAAGAATTTAAATTCAGAAAAGAAACAAAAAGATTACTGAGATCATCTGCCCCCTCTGTTACCCCTCCTCGTCCTCCTTCTCCGGGATTTTTCTTGTGCTGGTGCTGCTGCAGTATGCTGTGATTGATTCTAGAACTGTGTGTTCCTCTCGCTTTTGGTCCACGTCTATTCAAGCCCAGACCGCCGCGAGTATCCAAAAAGTAGATCCCATAAAGAGCCCTTAGTAGTATAGGGTCCCAAATTAGGGGTTCTACTTCCCGGGGGTCTGGCAGCCTGTTGGCTGTTTATGGTTGTCGTTTCGAGCAGAGTCGGAGTCCCAATGGCATCAGGAGCAGGAAACCCTGTCAAAGAACCTCCTTGGACAGGATCTAGCTTCACATACGCACACACACACACACACCCAGAGGAACCCATAATGTAGGGGCCTTCATAATTAGAATAGGGTTTTGGGGTCCTTTATAGTATCATTATAACAAGGAGCCCCCAAAATAGTAGAGGTAACTACCCAGACCCCCGGGAGGATCTAGAAAGTAGAACCCCTAATTTGGGACCCCATACTACTAAGGGCTCTTTATTGGAACCCCCATGAAGGGATCTACTTGTTGGATCCTCCCGGGGGTTTGGGCATTTCTTTCGCCCAGAATGTTAGCTGACGCGTGTCTCAGACATGGGTGCGAAGCGATCTCTCGTGGCTTACATAAAATCTCGTTTTCTAACATGCAGCCTCTCTTAAGTTATGGAGTCTTAGCAATCTAAACTGATGCTTAAGGTTTCGTGATACTGTTGATGGACGAGATTTCTGCATGACCCAAATATAGTATAGTACCATAAATTCCATAGTTAACATAAGGTCATGCAGAATTTTGCCCATCAACAGTATTTCATCTCGGAGCATGGTCGATCTCATACCCAACCCTTACGCCCCATAGCCTCGACCCTACAGATCCCGGTTTAGGGTTTAGGGTTTAGGGTTTAGGGTTCACAACCCTAAATCTTGGACATTTTCAGGTGGGTAGTTACAGGTTAGAAATAATGTAACTTTGCTTATACTTGTTATAATGTATAACTCGAAATTCGGTAGTTATAACCTGTACTTACTAAGTCCCATGAAACTCCAAGTGAAGCATACTTATTCCTTACTTCAGACATAAAAGAGCCCCGAACCACTTTATAGGAACCCTTATAGATCCCTTAAAAGAGGCCCTACAAGAGGATTTTGGAAGATCTGGCACTTTCTTAAACCTAAACCCGTATAGATTCCTCTTGAAGTAGCCCTAAAGGAACCCCGTTTAAGTCTAGGACATGTTCAGGTGGGTAGTTACCGTTAAAGGGGGCCTTATAGAAGGTCTATATACCTCATGAAAGCCTTATAGAAGCCCTATATACCCTAAACTCCCCACCTGTAGTTTCCTTTGACTAAACCCCTCAAAACCGAAAGCCAAAACCGAACCTAAACCACTCAGCGGTTCCTTAGTATAGTTATAGTGTGATAGACCCTCCACAACCCAATCTAATTGTTAAGGCCCCTATATTAGAAACCCCAAGAGCAAAAACCGACAGGGCTCGCTTCTCGGAGCTCAAAGCGCGGTGGATTGGGGCTGCTACAAGTATTGCGGATGCCACCCAGACCCTGATATGCCAGATGGGAAAGTTTGAGTTTCGGGATTTTGGAGTTTTGGGCTTCGGGGTATGTGGGTTTAGGGCGTCATATAGGCCCCGAGCACGACCAAAGCGGAAAATGCCTTGGGGCTATCTTGGACACAGGTGTATGGATCAAAGGCCATGCCTGGTATCCCAGGCTTAGGGATAAGGGTCAGGGTTTGCGGTTCTCCAGCCACATATTCCCAGACCTCCGGAAGGATCTAGAATGTAGAACATGGGACCTAATACTACTCAAGGCTCTTTACAGGACCCCCATTTAGGGATCTACTTTTTGGATCCTCCCGGGGGTCTGGGTATTTCCGTACTCTGAACTCGCTTGAGGCTGCCGCCCCAGGCCGAACATCTACACCACCTCCATGCTGGGAGACTCACACCGCTGGACTACACACCTGCGACTGAGCTGCTCGAAGACCCAGACCCCGAAAGGATCTGGAAAGTAGATCCCTAAATGGGGGTTCCTATATTATAAAGACCCTTTAGTAGTATAGGGTCACAAAGTAGGGGTTCTACTTTCTAGATCTTGCCGGGGGTCTGGGTTAAAGTTACGAAAAGCCTGGAACTGGCAAAAGCCCATCCTTTGCATGTGAAGCAGCTTATGTCAAAGCCGCCGGTGAAAGTTAGTTCCCCATCATGCTCCCTGTTAACAAGTTCTGCTGTTCCGAGCACGCAAGCTGCTATAAATGCCCAGACCCCCGGGAGGATCTAGAAAGTAGAACCCCTAATTTGGGACCCCAGCTACTAAAGGGTACTCTATAGGAACCCCCCCATTTAGGGATCTACTCCCAAAGCCCTATAAACCCCCTATAAATCCCCTGTAATCCCTATAGATCCCTTTATAGGAACCCCCATTAAGGGATCTACTTTCTAGATCCTTCCGGGGGTCTGGGATGAAAGTGTTCGGGTTTAGGGTTCGGCTTGCGCTTGCACGGGTAGTTCTCTGAATTCGAGCTCCTTGTATTTCGAGGCCTAAAAAACAGGGACCCTGATTTCCAGAACTCGTACTATTTGTGAGACCTAAAAAGCAGGGACCCTGATTTCCAGAACTGCCCATATACTTTGTAGTAACTTTGCTCTTGGAAGCATCTTTCAGCTCCGCCTTTTGCACCCAGACCCCCGGAAGGATCCAAAAAGTAGATCCCTTAATGGGGGTTCCTATAAAGAGCCCTCAGTAGTATAGGGTCCCAAGTTGGGGGCTGTCCGGGCATCTGGGTATACTTTGTAGTAACTTTGCTCTTGGAAGCATCCTTCAGCTCCGCCTTTTGCAGAAGATTCCGGAGTCGCCGAACCGCAGACCCCCGGGAGGATCCAAAAAGTAGATCCCTTGGGGGTTCCTATAAAGTACCCTTTAGTAGTATGGGGTCCCAAATTAGGGGTTCTACTTTCTAGATCCTCGCGGGGGTCTGGGAACATTAAGCACCTCAACCCTAGATCCCTACTTCCCAGACACTCGCAGGGATCTAGAAAGTAGAACCCCTGATTTGGGACCCTATATTACTAAAGGGTCTGTATAGGAACCCCCATTAAGGGATCTACTTTTTGGATCCTCCCGGGGGGCTTGGTTGCAGGTTCATGGAACTTAGGAAGCAAGGTTCTAAGTAGCTCAGTTGGGGTTGAACGTTGTTATATGTATAGATACCGTCTGTACTGAACTACTGTTGATGATATGAATCTGCATTACCTTAAGGACCCTAAACTACGGGAATTGTGGTATATTCCCTCTTATATCTCCTGACAGGCTAGGTCTGTCGGAGGGTCCAGGCACTCCTTAAACCTTAAAGCCTGAACCTTCAAGCCCTCAACTGCAGCCTAGGTATGTGAACAGCTACAACCAGCGGATATACATTGGAGGACAGAGACCTCGTGAGCGTTCTGGGGGTCTGTCTATGTAAGGCTTGGTAAGCAACCCAGGCCCCTGGCAGGATGTGGAAAGGAGATCCCTTAATGGGGGAGGGGGGGGGGTGTTCTTATCAAGTACCCTTTCGCAGTACCGGACCCTAAACCCTAAACCCTAAACCCAAACGCTAAGCCCTAAATCCCAAGATCCTCCCAAGGGTGTTCTTTTAACGGGTTTAGGGGTTTAAGACTTGGGGCGTTCAAGCGGGCTTGCTTTGGAAGCGTATGAAAGTTCTGCATTTCTGGACTTACAGGCAAGCTGGCGTGTGAATTCCCAGCCCCCAGCAGGATCTAGAAAGTAGAACCCTAATTTGGGACCCTGTACTACTAAAGGGTACTTTATAGGAACCCCCCCCTTAAGGGATCTACTTTTTGGATCCTAGCTTGTGTGTGAATTCAGCCCTCATCGAGTGTCTGCCGCAAACCCTTCACACTTTTCTTGAATCGCAACAATGTTGGCTAAGAGTGTCGACTACTTGCAGGTGCGTGGATGAGTATAGGTACCCAGACCCCCAGGAGGATCCAAAAAGTAGATCCCTTCAGGGGGGTTCCTATAAAGAGCCTTTAGTAGTATAAGGTCCCAAATTAGGGGTTCTACTTTCTAGATCCGTCCGCGGGTCTGGGTACAACCCCTACACCCGTATAAACCCTAAACCCCTGATTCCTCACCCCCTAAACCCTAAACCCTAAACCCTAAACCCCAAACCCCAAACCACGAAACTGCTGAACCCCACAGCTCCCCTCCCGAAGGCCCGAAATCCTGCAAGACCTCAGCCGGCGACAACACGAAGAATCCTTTTAGGGTTTAGGGTTTAGGGTTTAGGGTTTAGGGTTTGGGGTTTGGGGTTTAGGGGTTTTGGGTTTAGTGTCTAGGATTTTAGGGGGGTTAGGGGGTTCAGGGTTTTAGGATGTTAGGGTTGTGGGGTTTGGGGTTTGCGGTTTTGGGGGTTTACAATTTTGGGGTTTAGGGGTTTTAGGGTTTAGGGATTTAGGGTTTAGGGTTTAGGGTTTAGGGTTTAGGGTTTTGGGGTTGGGGGTTTTAGGGATGAGCTAGGGTTTTCGGGATTAAGGGTGTGCTGGAGCCTACAACCCAAATTCTTAAACCCTTCAACTAAACCCTGAATCCTAAACCCGAAACCGTGGCTAAGTGCGCCCTATAAGCCCCACCATCGAACTTCAATTTGCGCTGCCCCTCCAAAGCCCAGACCCCTCAAGTTTAGGATTAGATCCAACCCTAAACAACACCCCTGAACTCCGGCAAAAGCCTATTTAGACCCTAAACCGTCAGAAAGCCCTACTTAAAGGTTCATGGGACTTAATAACTAGGGTTATAAATAAGGCAACTATACCAGCAATTACTTATAACCCCAATTAAGGTACTTATAGCTGTACTTCTTAAGTCCCATGAACCTCCAAGTATACAAATCCCTGAACTCCGGCGAAAGCTTATTTAGACCCTAAGCCTTCAGAAAACCCTAACCCCTAAACCCTAAACTCCCTCAAACCATATTGGATTGAGGTCATGTGTAACGGTATTTCCCCAAAGAGTTTGCAGACCACACCGCCCTCGGACCTCACTTTAAATATAGCCAAATTGGGACTTTCCAAAAAGTACCTTATTTTGGGGTCCTTATAACAAGGATCCTATTATTTCGGGTACTATATTAGGGTCCCCTCTTTTCGGAAACTCCCAAATCTCTAAGATCATGCGGGAACCCTTTTTTGGGCTGGCGCCAAAGCGCGCAGACACGCGCGCACGGCCATAGCAAAAAGAACTCTCTCAAACCTTCACAAGACCCCTAGAACCCCAATCAGCACCCGCGTGGTTGGCAGGCCCAAGGATACAACTGCCAAATCCTGACAGCCTCTTGGCTTCAGGGTTTAGGGTTTAGGGGGTTGACGGCTAAGGGTTTGGGGCTTCGGGTTCACGTTTTAGGGTTCAGGGCTTCGGGGTTAGAGCTTAGGGTTAGCCTCGTTGCTGAAGGCCCTGAGGGGAAGCGTCCAGTTAGTTTGTGGGCCCTAATAACTTGAATGGGGTTTGGGGTTATATGATGAGCAAAAAATATCAAGAATCCTTAAAGGGATAGTATTGGTGGAGAAATTACCAACATTATTCGATAGGGCTTCCTATTCTAGTTAAACCATCCTTTACCATAAAACTGTATTCTAATCATTCAGGCCCCGATATTCTCTTTATTCAACAACAACCTTCTGCTTACAGCCCCCCATATCACGTGGCTTGAACTGCAGCGGCTTCGGCGTAAGGCTGTACAGGTTGGTGACTTGGGACCACGTAGGGGTTTCAGCAAACGATAGGCCTGTTTTAGCCAGGACCCCAGAGACTCCTATACCCAGACCCCCGGGAGGATAAGAGTAGATCCCTTAAGGTGTTCCTATGAAGCACTCTTTGGTAGTATAGGGTCCCAAATAAGGGATGTTCTACTTTCTAGATCCTCCCGGGGGTCTGGTACCCCTTAATTAAGGAGGAAACCTTAAATCCCATTCGGGTTCCTATTTATAGTTTAGGGTATGTTCCTTAATTAAGGGGTTTTGGAGTCTCTGCGGTACCATCTAGGGGTTTAGGGTTTAGGGTTCATCAGTTAGGGTGTACATTGGGCTTACACAGCCATATGAGTAGTTTTCTAAACAGGGGCCCTTTTAGGGTCCTTTTTGTAAGGGTGCCGTACTATAGTGGGGACCTAAAAAGGGACCTTGATTTGAGAGAACTACGCATATGTTGGCTAGCTCTTTGCTTACAAGGCACCAGAAAGACCAAAGCGCTGCTTCTTATTAGCTATCTCGGAGTATTGAGGTTCTGGTTGGTCTTTTGACTTAGTGATGAAGCCGAGTAACCCAGAATGCCGGAGGATCCAAAAAGTAGATGCTTTATTGGTCCTATAAAGTACCCTTTAGTAATATAGGGTCCCAAATTAGGGGATCTACTTTCTAGATCCTCGCGGGTTTCTAAGTCATAAGAGTTTGCAGGTGGGCGTATTTGGTTAAGGGAGACACAGACCCCGAAATAAGGTACCTCTGATGTACGGGAGTGTGTGCAGCGTTTGGACGCTTTTTGTAGTTTGCTCTAGGATGACGTAGGGTTACAAGTTACTAGCCTAAAAGGGAAAAAGGTTTAGGTATCAGGGTGTACCTGAACCCCAAGTGCCCTACCCGTTTAGGCTTTCTTACTACGACTTCCTCCTAGAATTCCTTACAAAGAAAGGCCTTTTAGGGCAGGCTTTCTAGGGTCAAAGATAGGGCTTTTAGGGCAAGCTTTAGGCTAGCAGGTTCAGGGCTTAGGCTTTAGGCCGAAACCTTAAACCCCGAAACCCCCCTAAACCCCTAAACCCCTAAACCCTAAACCACTAAACCCTAAACCCCTAAACCCCTAAAACCCTTAAACCCCCAAAACGCCTAAACCCCTAAACCCTAAACCCCAAGGTTTCAGGGCTTCAGAGTGTTGGCGGATCCCAAGGTTGAGCGAAACGCCGTCAACTTTGCTTCTCCGGGCCATGATCTGGGTACTGCCCCCGTAACCGTCTATGATAGGGGGCTACAGGCATATATATATATATATATGCACGTATTTATGTATGTATGTATATATATATATATATATTGATGTAAATATGTGTGTATATATATATATGGCTCTATATATATATATATATCTCTCTCTCTCTCTCTTGCTCTCTCTCTTCTAAATAGTATTGAATTGATACTGAAGGGGGCAGTATCCGAGGCATGCTGTAGGACTCAGGGCTTCGGACCAAAAAAAACCCTGAAGGATACTCGAGCCCTGATCCGTGAAGCTTAGGAATCAACTGATCAAAGCCCCCTCCCCCCCCTATCCACATTCCACGCAGTAAGACCCTAAGTTTCGGGTTTGGGGTTTAGGGGTTCTAAATCCTAAACCCAAATAAACGGCAAAACTGAGCGTCAGCTTGGAACATTCGCTTCAGGCTTCACCGAAACAATGTTGGACCCCAGCAAGCAGCTTGGCTCTGTTGCGGAGCGTCCCAAGCCTGCCTGACCAAGGAATTGCCCATGGCCATAGATTTCAGCAAAAAGTTGTATGCATACAGCGATAGAGATGTGTATACGTACGTGTTTTTGTATATATATATATATAGAACTCGTTAGGAGTTCTGTGTAAGTCTTCCAAGGTATGAGGTCAAGATGCAGGCCTCTGTCGACTACCTAAAAACTCTGGTGGATCTGCCGACCAAGGAACCGTTGCTTCTTCCATGTTTCGGCTTCTGAGGGGGTTCGGAAATGATGGATCGACTTTACATGAAGATCGTATCGGGTTAGGAGACTTCTGAGCTTCTTCTGGAGCAAGTCGGGGTTGCGGGTTTCGGGGTTCAGGGTTTGGGGTGTAGGGTAGGGGTTTAGGGGTTTAGGGGTTTGGGGTGTAGGGGTTTCGGACTGCGGGGTTGGGGGTTTACGGTTGTAGTTTGTGGATTTAGGGTTTAGGGTTTAGGGGTTTAGGGTTTAGGGTTTAGGGGTTTAGGGTTTAGGGTTTGGAAGATCATCGACTTTTCCGCTACTGAGGTACTTAGAACCCCCTATGTGTAGCGTGACTACGAAGTCCTTTTGTCCTTGCAGTAGTGGCTCTATGCAAGTACCCTAAATCCTAAACCCTGCACCCCGGACTCTAGACTCTTGCAACTGTCACCTCACGTGCAAACCCGATACTTGGCTTGCCTCCTAGACCCTCTAAATGGGGAAGGAGCAATCAAAACGAGCGACAACGGCAGAGACTGTGCGCTCTGTTGTCCTGCGGTGGTATAGTACCTAAAACCCCTTTGGAAAGCATCGTTTTCGCAAAATTGGCTGAGTCCTCAGGAAAAAATAAAAAAACAAACCCTTAAACCCGAAACCCCTAAACCCTAAACTACATATTAAAAGCCCCTGTGCAGGAGCCTGTGGAGAAAGCGTGGGCAGGGTTCATGTCCTTCCCAGCGGACAAAGAGCACCATTGTCTCAATCACTAAGAGGGTTAGTTACTACCTGGAAGGATTTGTTTTATAGGTCTCTCAAGTGGTTTCCTGGGGACGTACCCTTGAGTACGTAGTATGGCGTTAAGATTTCTGCATTTTACGTTCCAGATCCTGCCGACTCCCGAAACACTAAGTCCTAAGCCCTAAACCCTAAAACCCTAAGCCCTAAACCCTAAAACCCAAAGCCCTAAACCCTAAAACCCAAAGCCCTATACCCTAAAACCCTAAGCCCTAAACCCTAAAACCCTGCGCCCTAAACCCTAAGCCCTAAACCCTAAACCCCTAAGCCCTAAACCCTAGAACCCTAAGCCCTAAACCCTAAAAACCCCAACCCCTAAGCCCTAAACCCCTAAGCCCTAACCCCAAAACCCTAAGCCCTAAACCCTAAAACCCTAGGCCCTAAGCCCTAAAACCCAAAGCCCTAAACCCTTAACCCTCAACCCCTAAACCCTAAGCCCAAAGCCCTAAGCACTGAAACCCTAAGCCCTGAGCCCTACACCCTAAACTCGAAGCCCTAGGCCCTAAGCACTAAAACCCTAAGCCCTAAGCACTAAAGATGATTGAGAGTCTCAGGCTGACGGGGCTTCAGGGCTTAGAGTTTTTTCAGCGCGGACTGCTTGCGAACTTGTTTGTGATGGCTCAAATAATTACCAATACTATTTTGGGGGGCTCCTTATTATAATTATTGTATATTATCAAATACCCCCAATACCCTATTCTAAACATTAAGTCCCCTATATTGCATGAGTTCGGGCTTGAGGGCCTGCGGCTCAGCCGTACGTTGATAAACCTATGGGCGCCCTTTTGCAAAAGGCTGGTGCCGGCTTTCTCGTTTCAGCTATCCTCGATGGCCTTCCCAGACCACCGGGAGGATCCACAAAGTAGATCCCTTAAGGGGCGTTCCTATGAAGTACCCTTTAGTAGTGTAGGGTCCAAAATTAGGGGTTCTGCTTTCTAGATCCTTGTGGGGGTCTGGGTTGCTACCACTCCGACGCAATTTCGTGGAATCTGTGGGGACAGGCTTTAGGCTTTTCCCAGACCCCTTCAAGAATCTAAAGAACCCCGCAAGGTGGTGTCCTGTCGGATCTCCCAAGCCACCCTAAACCCCCAAAGCCCTCAACCCCAAAACCCCCAAAATCCCAAGCCTTGAACCCTAAAAACCCTTATACAAGCTTCAAACTCGCCGAAAGCCTAAAACGCTACACCCCGAAACCCGCCAAGTAGTGCCCAGGCTTTTAGGAGAAGGCTCAAAGCGCGTCCGGGCAGCGCCTTCCTTCTTGGAGGTTCATGGGACTTAGCAAGCACAGTTATAAGTACTTATAAGTATCGTTACCTTATTTATAAACCCTAAACCCTAAACCCTAAACCCTAAACAGTTACTAAGTCCCATGAACCTTCAAGTTGGTCCAGGTATCCCCTGGTCGGTCCTGTCCAAGGCATCTACGAGGACCGAAACCCGCAGTGGCGTTGCACTTTAGGGTTTAGGGTTTAGGGTTTAGGGTTTAGGGTTTAGAGTTTAGGTCTTCGTGGCTTTCGGGTTTAGGGATTGAAGGCTTTGCGGTTCAGGGGCTGAAGAACCCTCAACCTGAAACCCTAAAACCCTAAACCCCTAAACCCTGAACCCTCAAGGTCTTTAGGACATGAGGGTTCAAGGCTTCAGGTGGTGCTACCCTTTTTCAACCTCCTTTCTCGCACCCTGATTGAACTTGGGGTCTCCATTCTTCAAGGGAATGGTTGGCAAAACAGTCATGTAGGAACCTGATTAAGAACTTATTGGCTGTAAACTCAACTTTTCAACTTTTGGGGTTCTTATAAGGTAGTCGGTTCTGAAAGTTTCAACTTTTATTTCCTTGGGTTTTGGGCCAGTGAGAGAAACCCTTGCCCTATAACCCCCAATAGATGGGAGTTTCCAAAGATTAGGGTACCTTATTTTGGGGTCCTGATAATAAGGATCCTATTATTTAGGGTACTATATTAGGGTCCCCTATTTTCGGAAACCCTCATGTAGGAACCTGATTAAGAAACTCTTGCCCTACAACCCCCAATATATTAGGATTCACATGGGAGTTTCCGAAAATAGGGGACTCTAATATAGTACCCTAAATAGTAGGACCCTGATTATAAGGACCCCAAAATAAGGTACCCTAATTTTTGGAAACTCCCATATCTATGAAGAGCCCTAATACAGACCCAGGGTTGCTTAATCAGGTTACAACCCCAGTCAAAACCCTACTTGCAAAGTCCCCGAGCCCTCAAAGCAGCCTTGTTTCGGACTTAGGGTTTGGGTTTTGTTACCCTTGTTGTTCGGGTGTCACCGAAGACTTGGTTCTTCTTTTGACCCCCTATGACGCCCAAGCTCTGCACCCGAAAACCCTACGTACAAGACCTTGCGCACACCGACACAGGAAAGGTTGTAAACGGTTTTTGGTCAACACTGAAGCGCAAGAGCCGCGAACCCATGTAGTTCCTAGTTAGACCCTCTGCTGGGACACCCTTTGTCGCCTGCTCATCCACTTGCCATAATATAGAAGCCTGAACAGCTAATCCCAGCTACTAAGTCCAATGAACCTTCAAGTACGCGGAATACGCCCTAGCTCCTACGTCCCATGAGCCTCTTTAAGTACCCCAAAGCTTACAGCTCACCTTGGCACCTGAGCGCGAAGAGCTACGAACCCACAGGCCCAAGAGCCTGAAAGCCTTGAACCCTTTGAGCATTTCCGGTTGAGGATCCTAGAACCTTTTAAACTAAAGCCTCTTTCCTCAATCTGTTTGAGGGTTTAGGGTTTATGGTTTTGGGGTTAAGGGTTTTTTAACCCGCCAAAACCCCCACAAACCCCAGGACACCTTGTACCTGAACACGGGACATGGCTCTGCCGGCTTCCGCGAAGCTTTCGGAGCTGGCAACCTCCTGGCAGATCCTCCGGCTGACTTAGAGGCCTTCATTCTCCTGCAAGGCTGCAGATTATCACTCTTGAGGGCTCCACACTTATAGTTCTAGGGCTCCTTAGAGGGTTTAGGGTTTTAGATTTATTATGTCTCTTTGGTGCTCCATACTTATAGTGTTCTAGGGTTCCTTAGAGACTTCATTTAAGAGTTCCTCAAGGTATCCCCGGTCTTGATCTAGGGGCCTTGAAGATTTGAACGGGGGTTTCTTCAGGGTTTAGTTTTTAGGGTTTAAGGCTATTTGGCTTTAGTTTAGGACTAAACCCTAAACCCTAACCCGACTTATGGTTTCGAAGCTTCAGGCTTCTAGGTGTGGGTTAACTGTGATCCTAGACCCAGACCCCTGGGAGGATCCAAAAAGTAGATCCCTTAATGGGGGGTTCCTTTAAAGGGATCTATGGGTATTGTGTGACAGGTTTAACGTCTTCAGGGCACCTGGCACCGATCTATGGGATTTATCATGGTTGTAATCGGGCGGTTCGGTCGATACCAATACGTATGCGGTATTTAGCGGTATATGTATTGCCAGTATTGCGGAGTTTCGGTTCGGTTCGGTGGCGATACGCAATACCGATCCCACCAGACCAGCCACACCGCCACCAAGCACCACCTCCAGCCACCCCCCTACCCACCTGCCTCCAGCCACC
>CAJNDV010035224.1:247-10882 GCA_905221635.1 Symbiodinium sp. CCMP2456
GTTTAGGGTTTAGGGTCATGGGTTGACGGCTGCAGCCTCGTAGCCCTAACCCGGAACCCTAAAGCCAAAGCCAGTGACCTTCAAGCCTGAATCAACACGCTGAACCTGGATCCTGCACAAGACCTTAAAACTCGCAAAACCCCTACTTAAAGAATCATGGGACTTAGTAAGTAGAGCTATAACTAAGGTAGCTATACTTATAACCCCAATTAGGGGACTTATAACCTTGCTTACTAAGTCCCATGATCCTCCAAGTAAGCCCTAAACTAAACCGACAAGCCGTCCTGAACCCCAAGTAGCCTTTAGCCTCGGCTGAGAAAGGGAATTCACAGGGCTGAAGCTCCGGGATTCCGGAGCTGGGGTTTCGGCATTGGAGTGTCGGATTTCGGGTTTGGCCGAGCAATCAATCCGATGCGTTCAAGACCCAAGCCCTGAAAGCAGCAAATCATCGTAACATTAACTTATCGGTTTAGGGTTTAGGGTCTATGATCTGTAAATTGTTCAGGGTTGAGGGGTCTGATCTTGTCAGCCTCGACAGTCGCAATATGCCGATCGTCCAAGCCGCTGTATCTGCATATATGTTGGAAAACCCTACAGTCTGATCTTAGGGGTTGGTGAGTGTATACGAGGAGTTTCCGTGCGTGTGTTTGTTGGGTCTTATGTTGGGGATATTAGTAAAGCGAACCCCTACAACCTAAACCCCAAGCCCTAATCACAAACCCTAAACAAGCCCCCTCAAGGAAGCCTTAGAGTACCCTGAATGGTCGCCCCTTCAATTTGGAGTGTGCCGTCCAGGTCGTTCGCCGAAGCGCCAGGTGGATCGTGTTTGGCGTTGGGGTGTGGGTGTTGTGATCCTTATATGGGAGTTTCCGAAAGTTAGGGTACCTTATTTTGGGGTCCTTATAATAAGGGTCCTACTATTTAGGGTACTATATTAGAGTCCCCTGTTTTCGGAAACTCTCATATACGGCTCAGGGATTAGCCTTCAGGGCAGTAGGGAATGAAGGTTCGGGTCTTAGGGTGTTGGGGTTGGAGGGTTTGGGGGTTTTGGGTGAAGGGTTCGGGTCCAGAGTCTTCCAAACCCTTTACTAAAAGAATATGCTTGCACTGGAGATGCACCTACAACTTAAGGCATCTTGTTGATGGGAATGCTGAGAAATAATGCTACAGAGCCACTCTAAACGGTCTCAGGTCGGCTTGTTCTACTAAGCCTACTAAGCGTGGTGCAGGTAGACAAGGGCCATGCGGACGGTGGCAAGGACCGGTTGTTCGGGCTTCTTCGGGAACCTTGCATCCCAAACCCTAAGCTAGTCGGTTCAGGCTGCTGGGGTTTGGATCTCTGGGATGTCTCAGTGATGATTGTTGGAGCAGCTTGTCGGACTCATGAAAGCCTACAGTAGAAGCCCGAAAGTTGGAACATCATTATCCTCATGCCCTTAAAGCAAAGTATATGGGATCCTAGCACTAATCCTCCTAAACCCATGTTCCAACTTTCTGGCTTCTATTGTATATGGACTTCAGGCCTTGTCGTTCAGGGCGAGTTTAGGGGCCTTGGTCCAGGGTGCTACTTGTCACCGGGTCGCTGAGCGTGACCGCGCCATTTTGAGTTTGGGCCGTCGGGAGGTTGACATGTCGCCCTTCCTGCAAGGGTGTGCGCTGGTAGCCCACCCAAAAGCAGCAAAGCCCACAACCCTCAAGCTTGAAACCTAAATCCTTCGCCCTTTTAAGGCTATAAGTTGCTCCAAAGCCTAAATCCGAAAAGCTGAACTGAAGCTTGATCCTGATTCTTCTAGGATCTAACAGACAAGCTGGGTGACTTTGGCGACAGCTTTGGCACGCAGTTCTGCTGGGCTGGCATGCATGGAGGCCCGTCAGTGCTACCGCTCTTTACTATGGTATTATACTATACTGTACTTCTAGATCGATCTACAGATTACGGCTGTACTTATGAGGGGTTCATACGGATTCGGATTCTGGGCCTCCCGGTGGGTGTGTACGGATGTCATTCTGGCCTTGATCCGTCGCAGAGTTTTGGGTACTTGCCAGGACCCTACCCTTGACCCCTAACCGCAACAAAAGAGCCATATCCACTTTCAGGGACCTGTTCTGGGGCGCGAAACCCTAAAGTTAGGGCTTGTAGTGGGATGGGATTTTGGTTTAGGGTTTAAGGTTTAGGGTTGGTGGTTTAGGGTTTTAGGTTTAGGGTTGGGCGTTTAGCGGCGTAGGGTTTAGGGTTTAGGGTTCAGGTGAAGTCGACTTCGTCTGGGGCTGTTGAACAGTTCGATACGCACGAATGAATGCCGCCCGTACGGTTTCAGACACTCCTCGGGCTAGGCTTGCGTCCACGACCTTGGCTCACGAGTCTTCCAACCTACCAGGGCCCTGCAAGTGCCCTTATTGTGGTCCTTGTAAACCCTAAACCCTAAATCCTTCATAGTGCGTATTTATGGAGTTTGGGGTATAATGGAGGGGTAGTTGGGGGGTCTAGTTAAGTCGCCAAACTCCCGCTCCCCAACCCTAAACCCGGTAAAACCCCTAAACCCCCTAAACCCCTAAACCCCTAAACCCTAAACCCCTAAACCCTAAATCCTAACCCCTAAGCCCCTAAACCCTAAATCCTAACCCCTACCCACTAAACCCCAAACTCAGATCAAAAACCTGCCTGCAGGCATGAACGGGACCGGACTGCGACCAAGATGGAAGGACAATCCGAGGCACCTGGGGTTTAGGGTTTAGGGTTTAGGGTCACTCGCACTAGGGTTCAGGGATTGCGATTTCGAGCATGTTGCGCTATTCAGACTTCTGCTCCTTGCAGGGCAGTTATGAAGCTGTCTTGGCGGCGGTAGCATGTCTGCCTGTGCGAAAAACGAAGGCACTAGGCATACATCTGTAATTATTTGTTCATGTGTTATTTTTATGCCAAATCTTTAATTGCTGAGCAGCAGTTGTGTGATGCTGGTGTCTTGTTTGTTTCATCACGTTCCGAAAACCCTAAACCCCAAGCGCCAAACCCCAAAACACCCAGCTGAACTTGGCCCTGTACCCTACATGCCCGAAGCTTGGCTGCTGGTAGGGTCGGATCCAGGTTGCCCATACCTTAGACCCTAACCCTAAACTGCCCTAAACCCTAAAACCCTAAATCCTGAACCCTAAACCTTCAAACCCTGACCCTAAACCCTCAACCCTGACCCGCCCTAAACACCAAACCCTAAACCCTAAACCCTGAACCCTAAACCCTAAAACCCTAAACCCAAAACCCTCAACCCTGACCCTAAGAACAGAAGGCCCCAAACCGAGAAGCCCTGGTTGATACCCACAGCACTGAAATTTAACGCCCTAGCCCTTGAAATCGCCTTTAAAGAGCGGTTTAGGGTTTAGGGTTTAGGGCCTAGCTTCGAGACTTCAAGCTTTAGCACGCTGAAAATGCTGTAGGCTTGAGAAATTTGAGACAGCTTCCAGGCTGCCTCAGCTTGTTGGCAAGCCGGCGACGGATGACCTCCACACACCTTGCTTCGTGCGCCACGCATACAGGAGGGGGCCTGTGAGGGTTTTGGGTTTAGGCTTTAGGGCTTTAGGGCTTTAGGGTTTTAGGGTTTAGGGTTTAGGGTTGAAGGGGTTGGGGTGAGGGCGAGGGCTCCGTGCTTCGATGGATACAGTTTGTGCAAAGTTTGGGCCTGAGGGTTATATTGGCGGGGCGGCGTAGGGCTCGCAAATGGCCCAAGTTGATAGTTCCTTCGGATGAGTGAAATTTCACGCTCTAACCTAGTATAGGGGCCTTAACGATTCGAATAGGGTTTTGGGGGCCCCTTATACTATGATAACAATAATAAGGAACCCCTGAAACCCTATTCTAATTATTAAGGCCCCTACATGAAGTGTCGTTGTCTTCCAGCTTGCGGGTTTTGACATTGCTGACCTCGCCCTTACAAGTCACAACAGTCGTGGAGCCCCTACAGAATTTAGGGTTTAGGGTTTAGGGTTTAGGGACCCCAGCCCAGAAATCGGCACGATGGGTCGACAGGGCTTGGAGATAGTAACTCTGAAGGCAATTCCTTCTAAAGTAGATGGCCTTCGTAAAGGTTCACGGTTTGAGGGTCTTTTCTTTGGACGCAACAACGTCGAAGTTTGCAAGCAGAGTCGTGGCTCGCAAGTGCACCCCCATGGTGTGAGGAGTAAGAGCTACACCGCTTCTATCCTGAATCCTAAACCATGCCAAACCCCTAATCCCGTGATGCGAAGTCTGCACCATGAATCGCTTGCAGGCATGGCACGGTGACTGTGGGCCCACCCTACAGAGTCACGGAGGCAAGGACGAGCAAAGCAAAGAAGAGCACATTATAATTGTTAAGTTCACTCAGGGTTCTGATCGTTCCCGCAAGCTACGCCAGGGAGTCAGCAGGTTTGCACTTTTTCCTTTACCCATGAGTTGGTATAATACAGGCAGTAGCGTGTTGTGAATCCCCGCGTGAGAGCCCACAATGATGCTTCGTTTAAGGTACTTAGCTCTCAACTGACAGTGCATCAGAGTCTCACTCACCATGGCTTCGGGGCTCTAATGCTTAAGAATATTGTAACTTTCAGGGTCTAGTAACCCTAACCCTAAACCCTAAATAAACCCTAAACCCTAAACCCTAAGGGTTTGGGGCTTTCGAGGTTTAGGGGTGTGGGGCTCTGCCATGCTCCAATCAAGTTAGGGCTCTTTCAGACGCCCCATGTGAGAACACATGGGTAATTCTCTAAACTAGGGTCCTTTTTGGAGTCCTTTGTATAAGGGTGCCGTACTATACTGGGGTCCTAAAAACGGGACCCTCATTTCGAGAACACATTGGCCCAACACCTAGATGCAAAACATGCATCGGGCCGAGCCCGCTTGCGGCTGAAGTCGTGTCACGAATACCCCCTAGACTGTAGACTGGCCAGAAAAACCCTACACCCTAAACGCTAACTTATCTCGGAACCATCTTTTGCTGGAAGGTCGCCGACCCAAAAGCTCAACCCAGAAACCTAGGGCGTGAAATCTTCAAGCCCAAGCCGGTCCTGATTGAACCCTAAACCCTAAACCTAAATCTTAACCATACCCTAAAACCCAAACCCTACATCCTAAATCCTAAACCATACCCTAAAACCCTAAACTCTAACCCCTAACCCCCAAACCCCTAAACCCTATAGATGCCCTTAAAGGAACCCCAGTACCATGGCCCCCTGCAGACCATGGACAAGACTTCGCCTGCCTGGTGCGCTGCGAAGATGCTGGACACCGCTGGCAAGCATGAGTGCGTTTGCCAGCTCAGGGATTTTGAAAAAACCCTAAACCCTAAACCGAGTCCGGGTCGCTGTGGGAGTGCGCTTTTTTTGTTGTTGTTATGGCTTCTAGAATCTTTAACGTTACCGTTATCGAATCGGCCCTGGCCCGTTCTGTTTGAAAAAGGGGCCTAAATAATGACCTATACTATTTTGGGGGTTCCTTATAACTTATAGTACAAAGTATATAGTTACCTATGCGAATTTGGGGCCTCCTTTTAACTATAGTTTGGCATACCCCCGAAAACCCTACTCTAATTATTAAGGCTCCTACATTACCCAGAAACCCTAAACCTCAACCTAAAACGTGGGCGTTAGGAAGCCCCGAAACCCCAAACCCTATAACTCTATACATCCTGAAGCCTATACCCTCCAGAACCCTCATCCCTCATATCCAGACGGCAGGATGCTTCCATCGAAAAGGCGGACTGGGTCCGGCCACTGGGCAAAGTTTCGTCGGATGGTTTGGTGGGGGGGGCGAACCCAGAGACTCCAACATTCGTTAGTTAAGGAGTAGGAGTAGACAATAAACTCTTATAGTTCAGACACCCTGCTCACATGATTTAAGCTACGTTCCTTGAGGAAGGGGTTTCGGAGTCTCTGGGAATTGTAATTGCAGGGCTCAGATTGTAGGATTTTAGGGTTTAGGATCGGGGTTGTAGTGTTTGGGGCTTAGGGCCTTAGGGTTGCGAGGTGTGGTTTTTAGGACCTGTTGTTCTCTCGGCTGGATGTTCTAGGTATGCACTGTACTGCTTATAACGAACCCTAAGGACAAATCTTGGCAAGTATCCGACGTCTCTGTTAACTCAAAGACTCCAGTATACCCGGACCAGCGGGCCCGCATCAGGATTTCACCAGAGCGTCCATGAACCTATATAGTAGTAGACACTTTTCGAAACCCTAAACCCCTAAACCCTAAACCCCCAAACCCCAAGCCTTAATTCCCTTGAGTACACTAAAGCCCTTAGCGTCAGGTCGTAAACACAAAAGACCGACACCTCCACAGTCCCAAGACCTTACAGCAATCTTCAAACGACCGGCTCATTCAATGTTCATTCCGACATATCTCAAGGTGTCCGGCCTGAGACTCAGAAAAACGTTGGGGGTCTCCACTGCGAATCAGCATGGCGCGTGCGGTCGAACAGGAATGCCAGCAAGATCCTGAAAGAGCCTAAACCCCAAAACCCTCAAATCCTACAAACCTTAAACAAGCATTAAACAAGCAACCCTAAACCCTAAACCCTAAACCCAAAACCCCAAACCCTTACCCTTCAACACTAAGCCAAGGACCTACAGCAAGATCCTGAAAGAGCCCTCAAATCCTATAAACCTTAAACAAGCAACCCTAAACCCTAAACCCTAAACCCCTAAACCTGAAAACCCGAAGCCAAGGACCTACAGCAAGATCCTGAAAGAGCGCGATCCGAAGTTGGGTCCGGATGTCAACATCCGGGTGGCTTCCAGGAGCTTTTCTCTTCCCAAGGCCTGGGTTTTGGGGTTTATATCGGGGCCTTACGCTTTTTGAGAAAAAGGTTTAGGGTTTAGGGGCTTAGGGTTTAGGGGTTCAGGGTTTAGGGTTTAGGGGTTCAGGGGATTAGGGTTGAGGGTTTAGGGTTCAGGGTTTAGGGGTTTAGGGTTAGAATGAACGGGGTTCTGTAGTACAGGGGCCTTAAGAAGTAGAAAAGGGTTTTGGGCTCCTTGGTGGTATACGTAGAATAAGGAGCCCTAAGAATATCATTGGCAATTAGTTGGGCTTCTACATTATTAGTGGTTGGGGATTTGGGAGTTGGGGTTTAGGGTGTAGGGACTCCGGACTTGGGGTTTAAGGTTGAGAGTTTTGGGGTCCACGGTTTTTGGGTTTAGGGGGTTTTGCGTTCCAGGGTGTGGGTGTTTAGGGTTTGGGCTTTTGGGGTGTAGGCGTTTGGGTGACTTTGTGAATATGGTTTTGGGTCAGGGTTCGAGGGCTTTACAGGCAGTGCCCTAAACCCTGAACCCCAAACCCTAAACCCCTAAACCCCCAAACCCTTAACCCCCCAACCCTAAACCCCTAAAGCCTGAACCCTAAAGCCCGAAAGTACCCTTTAAAGGAAGCCTAGGGTCCCTATAGTACCCTTTAGAGGAACCCCTAAACCCTAAACCCTCAAGCCATGTGTAGGTCGCTACGCGCGCGAAGCCACGGGCCCGGCCGCCAGCACGGTCGGCGAGTGAAGACCGGGCCGATGGCAAGAAGGAGAGGGGTTCAGGTCGCAGTTTAGGGGTTTAGGGTTTAAGGTTGTAGGGTTTAGGGTTTGGGGGTTAGGGTTTTGGGGTTTAGGGCTTAGGGTTTTGGGTATAGGATTTGGGGTTGGGGGTTAAGGGTTTAGGGTTTAGGCCCCCTACACCCGGAACCCTGTATCCCCAGACCTTCAACCTTAAATCCCAAAGTCTAGGCCTTATACTATGATAAACCCGAAACCCGCACCCTTAAACCCCAAAGCCTAAACCCTAAACCCTCAACCTTAGGGTCTAAACCCTAAACCCTAAAACCCTAAACCCTAAACCCTTAAACCCTAAACCCTAAACCCTTAACCTTAAACCCCAAAACCTGGCATCACAGAAGTCCTCAGCTCGCCTCGGTTCAAGGCCCGAGCAGATCTCTCGAAGGAAGGCTGATGCAACTCTTAGGGCGTAGGGTTTAGGAGTTCAGGGTTCCTTTAAAGGGTACTATAGGGATCCTAGGCTTCCTTTAAAGGGTACTATAGGGCTTTAGGGTTTAGGAGCTTAGGGTTTAGGAGTTTAGGATTTAGGGTTTAGGGATTTAGGGTTTAGGGGTTAGGGGTTTAGGGGTTTGGGGTTTTAGGGGTTTTGGGTTTTAGGGGGTTGGGGTTCTAGGGGTTTGGGGTTTAGGGGTTCAGGGTTCAGGGTTGAGGGGTTCAGGGTGTAGGGATGTCAAGGGTTTAGGGCTTTTGGGGTTTAGGGTTTTGGGGTTCAGGGTTTAGGGATGTTTAAGGGTCTAGGGCTTAAGGGTTTAGGGTTTACGGGTTTAGGGATGTTTACGGGTTAAGGGCTTCAGGGGTTTAGGGGTTTGGGGTGGTTCGGGGGCTTTGGGATACGATGTGCCGCCACAAGTCTGCCTCTTTAGCTTACTTGCAGGTTCATGGCTGGTTATACGATGAGTCCCCTAATATGGGCTCTAATACGGGTCATAATAGTAGTTAACCTACAGTACTTATAACTCCACCTATAACTACCCATGAACCTCCAAGTAGGTACTGGGTAGGTAACAATTGAATTTTCTGGGGTTTAAGATCTAACCCTACAATAACGCCACACTTCCCAGCAAGCCCAATGGCCTGTAATTCTTGAGCAAGGCTTAAGTTTTTGGGGCATGAACATCTATAATGTAGGGTTTTGATAATTACCTGTATTGTTTTGGGGGCTCCGTATTATTATAGCATTAATGGGCCCCAAAACCTTCTTCTAATTATTATGGCCCCTACATTATTTTTCCTGAATTAAGAAGTGTTGGGCTCTCTGAGTGCCTCTTAAGCGGGATGGTCGGAAGATGTCAAGCGGATGCGTGCAAGGGCTTTTCACGTGCTGCTTGCTGCCCAAGCCGCGCCCTAACCTTTCGAGGGTCATATCCTCAGACACCCAAAACCCTAAGCCCTAAAAGCCCTAAGCCCTAAATTTCATAGAAGCTTTAAACCCTAAAGGCCCCAAACCCAAAAAGCCCCAAACCCAAAAAGCCCTAAGCCCGAAAACGCCTTAAGCCTCTGCCAGGACCAGCGGGCCTCGCCTGGGAAAGACGCTGCCGCTGAACAGGCTGGCACACAGGTCGCCGATGCCATTGACCCATGGCAGAAAATCTTGGTTTTGGGGTTTAGGGTTTAGGGTTTAGGGTGACCCATGGCAGAAATTCTTGGTTTTGGGGTTTAGGGTTTAGGGTTTAGGGTGACCCCATGGCAGAAAATCTTGGTTTGGGGTTTTGGGTTTGGGGTGACCCATGGCAGAAAATCTGGAAGGCCTTGGGGTTTAGGGGTTTTGGATTTAGGCTTTACGGTTTGGGCTTTGGGGGGGGTGTTAGGCTTGAGGGGTTTAGGCTTTCGGGCTTGGGGTTGAAGAAACCCTCCTTGGGAATAACCCAAGCAACCGTTCAGGGCCTTAATCCCTGAAGTCTAAATCCCTAAGGCCTGAAGCCCCTAATCCAAAATCTGGGCTCTTGTTAAGGAGTCGAACACAAGCTACCAGAATAGGGATCTATGGCAAAGAGCCGGCTTTTCTATAGTAACTTACGTTAAATCTCAATTCCTGAACAAGAGCCCAGTAATCCTTGAATCTGGTGACGGAGGGAGCATTTTCGGCCCAGGACACATCAGCGGGAAGGCCTGCTTCGAAGATGCTCGGCCAAAATACGCAGCATCCAAAGGTGGTGTCAGATTCAGTATTTCGGGGTCCGGTTCTTGAGGATTTGGGGACGTCAGGCTTTATACTTTTATCGGTTCAGACGGTTTAGGGCTGTAGGACTTTAGGAATGTAGGGAGGCTTTGCAGGTTCGGGCCGGGTACAAGATAGAGTTTAGCCGTAAACCCTAAACCCGATATGGTTGAACACCTCGACCTGCCAACCTGCTGCAAACTAGCTCAGCCTGTAGCTACTATAACGGTCCTTTAAGTGAACTGCAGGGGTCCTTTTAAGGGTCCCATTTCGTTTGAGGGTTGCTTTAAGGGCACAATTAAATTAGGGCTAAACCCTAAACCTTAAACCCCTAAACCTAAAACCTTAAACCCTCAACCTTAAACAAAAACCCTGAACCCTAAACCCTAAACCCGTTTATATACTTCTTTTGCGGGTGTAGGCTGAACGGTGAGTTATGCCTGCTGAAGACCTTCAGTTCCGAGTTCCTGAGCCGACGCACCAAAAGGCCGAAACTCTTCAGCTGAGAAGTGTAGTAGCGGGGCCCGGGGCCTTAGTAATCAGAATAGGGGGTTCCTTTAAAGGGATCCTTAAAGCTATAATAGGGTTCTATAGCAGGGGCCTTAATATTTAGAATAGGGGGCCTTAATAGTTAGGATAGGGGGCCTTAATAATTAGAATAGGGGGTTCCTTTAAAGGGATCCGTAAAGAGTTCAATTATATAATAGGATTCTATAGCAGGGGCTTTAATATTTAGAATAGGGGGGTTCCTTTAAAGGGATCCTTCAAGGGTTCAAAAAGGGATCTATAATAGGTTCTATAGCAGGGGCCTTAATAATTCGAATAGGGGGTGGGTTCTATAGCAGGGCCTTCATAATTCGACTAGGGTTTTGGGGCGCATGATACTATAATTATAATAAGGAGCCCCCCCAAAAATAG
>CAJNDV010035224.1:10945-26670 GCA_905221635.1 Symbiodinium sp. CCMP2456
GGGGGGGGGGGGGCCCTCTCCCCTAAACACCTGGGGAGGTTCACAATAATAAGTTGACTCGGATTTATTTTGGGGGTCCCGGTACGGATTGGTAGTAATTAGGAATGGGATTATTTGTATACTATTAGGTTAATTATTCGTAGTAGTAGTAGTAGTAGCAACAGTAATAGCTCAGTGTCATCCACAGAATCAGGCGTGCTTCCTTTGCACAACAGGTTTGGGGCACCTGAAGGCTCCAGGCCTCTAATAAATAGCCACTCGACATCGGTTTAGGGTTTAGGGTTTGGGTTTAGGGTTTAGGGTTTAGGGTTTAGGGTCTAGGGTCTAGGGTCTAAGGACATCCGTGAGCCCGCAAGCTTAGCATTGTTGAGGACCGCCCAAATCCTTGTCATTATTGGGCTACCACCCTCTAGGGGATTCGATGGCGTGGCCTCCCCGCATAAGCGGTTAAGTCCAGAACCCGACACTTGTGGCCCCAGTCAGGCTTTGCATTATTGGGGATCAGCAAAACAAAACCCTAAACCCTAAACCCTAAACCTGACAAAGAGAGGGGGGTTCAGAACTTCTGGCTTCCACATTAGACAGAGTTCGGACACTGGGGTTGGTGGGCTCGGGCTTTAAGTTTGAGGTGTGTAAGGCTGAAAGGGTCTTAAGGTTTAAGACCGAGGGCTCTAGGGATTCAGGCCTAGGGGGCTTGAGGGCTGAGGCTTGAGTTTAGGGTTTTAGGGGGTTTAGGGTTTAGGGCCGTTTGCCTTTCCGGTTCGAGGGTTTGCGGCTTTAGAGTGGTTTAGCAGCCTCAACCCCGAGCTCTCTTGGAATGCGAGTCATTAAGCCCTGAACCCTCTAAATCGTTCAACCCTCAAGCCTCAAACCCTCAGGCCTGAACCCTAAACTCCAAAACCCCACGGACCAAGGCCGCCGAAGCCAAAGGCGGAAGAGGCCATCGGCCACAGAGTTTCTAGGGAAACTCGCATGCTGCAGGAACTGTTCCACACGTCGGAAAGCCTTGTTTACAGGACGACAAGAAGAAAAAGAAGGAAAAAAAGAAGAAGGCACGTCTGGTTGATGGTCGAAGTCGAAATTCGATTTAAGGGTTTAGGGGTTTAGGGTTTAGGGATTTAAGTTTCGACCTCCGCACGGTCTGCTTTCTGAACCTACGAGGGCAAAAGGGTTTGGGGCTATACGTTCAACGGACGCATCTCAGGGAACAATGCTGCTACTTGTCGGAGCTCCCACAATCTCCTTACCCTGAACCCTAATAGAGGGGCCTAAATAATTACCAATACTATTTTGTTTTTTTTTTTGGGGGGGGGTTCCGTAGTATAAGTATAGTATGAAGGGCCCCAAAACCCTATTCTAATGGTTAAGGCCTCTATATTAGACGGGAAAGCCTGAACCCTGAACCCGAAATCCTAACTCTACAGGGCCATAGGGTTTAGGGTTTAGGGTTTAGGGTTTAGGGTTTAGGGTTTAGTTCGGTATGGCATGACCTACACCCCTAAACCCTGAACCTCTAAACCCTAAACCCTGAACCCTAAGGCTGCAGTCTGCTGAGGCTCATCTTCGAGTGCATTCAAGCAAGCCCCAAGGTTTTGTGGCTCGAAATCGGCACCTAAGTTTCTAGACACTCGACTTTTATTGTAGCATTATACTTTTTGAGAACATACTATGTATGTGCGTATATATTTGTATATTACGCACATGCATATGAGGCCGTCCGGCACAATACTTCTGATGACATTAGAGTTTAAGTTTTCGTTTCGTGGGATGTAGGATAATGTATCCTGTAACACTAGTCCCCTAGCGTGATGGCCCTGATCATGTCTGGAGAGGGCCATTCCATATCTTGTGGCCAGGATAAGAAGAAGGGCAAGGGCACCTCGTCGGCACGAAGTCTGCGGTTTAGGGTTGAGGGTTTGCTTTGGACTCTCGCTTTAGCTTCCCCTGTATGTGCTTTTTATGATTGTCATCCATTTCCTCATCTCTGTAGCTTGTGGGACTGGCGGGTAGACATTGATGACCCTTTCCTCTGCTCTCGCTACACAAGAGTTCCTGTTCCGTTGCAGGCACGTTACGTGCGTTAGAGCTTGACAGGCCGTTGTCAGCATCGTGGCTGCTATCCTTTGCACTGGTCCTGGCAGTACGACCATCACCAGCGCTCTCTCCGCAGATCCCTCTGTACTGCCTGAGCATACGTGTCGTGGTCCGGTCCATTACAAGGACCACTTAGATTTGGTGTAGAGCTGCTACTGGGCATAACTCCGCACGAATTTCATTCTTAGCTGCTGGCTCGTGTCTGTTATTCATGCTGCAACGGTTCTCTTGGCTAGGGAATATGATGCCTTGAACTAGAACTTCATGTTTTGGTTCAAGGTATGTTCCTCAAGTCAGGGTGTTGGGCTCTCTGGGGTTTTGGCGTGTCATGAGGTGACGGCGAGGAAGGCGAAGATGAGGCCAGTCAAGCTGTTGCCTTTGCCTTGTTTTGGAGTGTGCAACAGTTCAAGGGTCAAGTTTTAGAATAGTGGCCTGAATAGTTACCTATACTAGTTTTGGGTTTCCTTCTTATAAGTGTAGTATAAAAACTCAAAACCCCATTCTAATCAATAAGGCTCAAGGGTTCAAGTTCTACAGGGATTCCACAAGGGCTCTCGGACCTGAAGGGTTCAACCCCTGTTCTCTACATTGGTTTTCGAAAGTCTTCGACACCGAGTTCTTCGATTGACCGAATATTGAAGCCTAAATAATTACCTATATTGTTGGCGGGTTCCTTGTTGTAGTGATAGTATCATGGGCCCCAAAACCCTATCCTAATTATTAGAGCCCCTGTCTTAACTGTAACTGGCAATCTGGCAAGTAACATGCGCCAGTGTTGAAAGGAGCGCGGGGCTCTTTAACCCACAACAGAAGTGTCGGTCATGTAGCTACTACTACTACTACTACTACTACTACTACTACTACTACTGATACTAACTACTAATGGTTATAGTATCATTATGTTTCAAAAACGGTACCAATGCTAATACATATGGTTTTAGTGGTCTTAGTTGCCAGTGTAGCATACTCTGACACCGACGATGATGACGACGACGACGGCTACACCGACGGCCTTGACGACAAATCGTACTATAACGGTAACAATCAAAGCTATCATGGTACTAAATGGCCACTACACGTGTAGAAAAGAACAGTGCCAAACTGCATGCTCAGTGCTCCGCGTGAACTGTGAGCACCCGCTGGCTAGTTGGCTTCCCACGAACTTTTGAGAGAAGCACAGTCCTGCTGCCATACATGCACAGGAAGAGAGTCTGCAGCCACGGGTTTCGGCATGTCGTTCTTCTCCAGCCTTCGCCGCGCAGGGCAAAAGAAAGAAGGACAAAAAGAAGAAGGCGCCTGCCGCCCTAGACCATCCTGAACCTTTATCCCCCTCAGCCCTAAATCCCTACAGCCTGAAGGAACATCTCTTCGACGCGGAGGTTCCCCATAGTTAGCTTTTTTTGCGATCGCCAAACCCTAAACCCCAGACCTCTAAACCCCAAAACCTCAAACGCAAAACCCTCAACACCCTAAACCCATAGTCCGGGCAGGACAAGAAGAAGGACAAGGGAGAGTCTGGCTTCGAGCTCAATATACAGACCTTCGCTTCAGAATCTAGAGAGACTACTTAGAGAGGTTCGCGTGTAGTTATAAAGTGAGGTTATACGTAAGGCAACCATAGCGATTATGGCCCACATGACTTGTAACCCTAATTCTAACTGCCCGTGGACCTCCAAGTAGACTTTCGGATTCAGAAGTCAGCGCATGAGCTCATGTTGTGATTAGAGCTAAGAGCTAAGAGTCTGGCTGTAATCCCCAAGCCCCTGGACCTCCAAAACCAATCCTAATCCTTAAACCCTAAACCCTAATCCCTAAACCCTAAATCGTAATCCCAAAAACCCTAAACCCTCAATCCTAATCCTTAAACCCTAAATCCTAATCCCCAAACCCTCAATCCTACTCCTTAAACCTTAAACCCTGAACCCTCAATCCTGATCCCTAAACCCTCAATCCTAATCCCTAAACCCTCAATCCCAATCCCTAAACCCTAAACCCTCAACCTTAAGCCCAAAGTCAAAATCGCAGCGAGCCCCGAACAAGGCGAGCTGGTCGAGCCCGGTGTCGAAGAGGATGTGCCTGAGGACGCCTCTGAGGCCGGCAAATCTGTTTCAAAGGGTTTAGGGTTTAGTGTTTAGGGTTTGGGCTTTAGGGTTTAGGGTTTAGGGTTTGGGGTTTAGGGTTCAGTGTTTAGGGTTTAGTGTTTAGGTTTTAGGGTTCAGTGTTTAGGTTTTAGGGTTTAGTGTTTAGGGTTTAGGGCTTTGAGACTGGAGGTTCAGGCCAGGTTTCATCATGAGCCTGAATCCTTGGCAGTGATACAAACCTGACCATTTTGATCTTGCTGTTGAAGCCTCCGCCCTTTAGGCGCCAGCACAGTCTTGCTGCAAGAGGTTTTTTTCCGGGATTGAGCATTAGGCTCATGGTTTGGATAGTCAGGTCTTTGCAACTTTTTTTCTAGGGTTGAGCTCTTTAGTGCTGTGGTTGGTTATGGTCCGAGCTTTGTGGGCTTCTCAGATCAAGGTACCGTAAATGTCCCTACGTGGGTAGTTCATTTAGGCTGCAGGGTTTTGGGTTCAGTGCTTAGGGTTCCTGGTTCTTGGACATAAAGTGGTAAGGGCAGCAACGGACGGCAATCCAAGCGACTGCACCCAAATTGTGCCACTGGTAACTGGTATCACGATGGCTCCGGATTCCGTAGCTGTAGCGTGTCGTGCAACCATCTTCTGCGAAGCTTATGCTGAGCCGGCGTTCATGGTAGACAAGAACAACAATAGCAATTCACAACAATGCCTTATTGAAGCTAGATGGTGGGTCAGACAACAAATCATAACGACATCATTAAATTAAGTTTTCTGCGAGGTTGGTGGAGAGCCGCCCTTCGAATTGCTCCCTTCGGTGGGCACCTGGTTGGCTCCGTTGTTCCTGGAGTCTGAAGAGCAGGCGAGTGCGTGGGTTTAGGGTTTAGGGTTTACCTACACCCCGGATTGGAAGAAGTGGGGTTACAAGCCCTGAATGTAGGTTGAAAATTATAGCTACCCTACTTATCATTCCACTTAAAACTACCCACGAACCTCCAGGCAAATCCTACTTTCTCTAGGGTCGCGTGCTTCAGGTTTAGGGTTTGGGGTGTTCGGCTTGGAATTCGAGGACCCGCCGAGCTTAGTTTCGAATTGCTGGTGTAAGCTTCCTAGGTGAAATGAGGCTTCGGACTTTTGGGTCAAGTTCTAAACCCTGAATTACTTTGGGGTCTAGAGGTTCAGGGTTTAGGTGTTAGGGGTTTAGGGTTTAGGGTTAAGGGGTTTAGGGTTTGTGGTACCCTAATACCCCTCAATTAAGGAACGTCCCTTAAACCCTACGTCTCAAGGAGTTGTGGATCAGGATTTTGCGGGCTCCCGGACTGTACGATAGGAGTTTAGAGTCGACTCGGCCGGACCCAGACAAGAAAAGTGGCTTTAACTTGCAATTCTGTCTGGTGCTTAGGAGGGAATGGGGGAATGGGTTATAGGGACTACCATAAGGGACCTTAAGGGACTATCTTAGGGATCCATTCCCTCATTCCCTACTAAGCACCAGACAGAATTACTATAAGGGACCTTAAGGGACTATCATAGGGATCCATTCCCCCATTCCCTACTAAGCACCAGACAGAATTTGTCAGCTTAGGCCCTGAACCCTAAACCCTAAACCCAAGACCCGAAATCACTACTGTAAGCCTTAGAAGGCAAGGCCAACCCAAAACCCTACGGCAATGGAACCTTATAACACGGTTCAGAATTTACGGTTTTGGGTCTGGGGTTTAGGGTTTAGATTATTATAGGCTTTACATACAACTCCCCACACCCACAGACTTAATCCATGAACCCTAATCCATAAACTACTGAACCGCAAACCCCCAAACCCATACATCCTAAACCCCCGAAGCCGATACCCCCAAGACCCTTGAATCCCCACCGCTCAACCCCGGAACCACAAAACTCCAAAACACCTAAACCCTCAAAACCTCCGAGCCTTGAACGCCAACACCCTTCTCAACCTCCTAAACTCTTGAAAACCCAGAGACTCCAAACAGCCCAAAGGGAGGGGTTTAGGGTTTAGGGCTCGGGGACTTTAGACCCCAAAGTAGGTACTATGGCTGATGATCTAAATCCTGCACTACCTTAAGGACCCTAAACTATGGGGATTAGGGTATATATCCCTTTTTATGGGTAATGCCGGATTTGTATCATCAACAGTATTTGTATACTTGGAGTCTTCGGGAAACCCTCGGGCCCTTGTATTTGATTCTCATATTATACTCTCCCAAACCTAGATAAGGGTTTAGGGCTTTGGGTTTAGGGGGTTGGGGGTTTAGATAACTACTATCCATAGCCAAAGTACCTTATGATTGGGTCGTTTGGACCCTCATAGGGCCAGATTATTATTGGCCCTAAACCCTAAACCCTAAACCCTAATTTCGGGTCCTTTGCCTTACAGGGACAGATTAAAGCACCGAAGCGCAGGTTGCTACGCGCCCCGAGACGCGGGAGTCCTCGGCATCAGTCTTAGCTTCCAGAGCCTCAGGGTTGAGGGTTTAGGGCTTAGGATTTAGGATTTAGGGTTTAGGGTTTAGGGTTTAGGATTTAGCGTTTAGGATTTAGGGTTTAGGGTTTAGGGTTCAGGGCTCCTTAAAGGGATTAGGATTTCTTCAAGGGTTCCTTTGATGAGGGTTTGGGGTTGAGGGTGGGTCAGGCTGGTTGAAGGTTTAGGGTGACGGGGGTTCTACAGTTAAGTTAGGGGTTGAATTGATGAATGTAATGTAGCATTTGAGGCCTAGGGTCTGGTTCAGGGTAAGGTAGGTTCCTCTTTCTAGTAGTATAGTATGACCCAAGACTCTGTTTCATCCATGCCAGCCCCGCTCTTCATCTGCGACAAACTTGGAACCAGAGGAAGAACAAAACCCCAACTCCTAAACCGCAATGCGAAGACCACGAAACAAAGCCACAACGTCGCAAGAATTTCTCTGGGCGTGGGCGGAATGGAACGAGACACCGCTTCCTGGAGAACCAGCTGCAACACGCTGAGAGCGGATTTCCCTGGGCTGGGGGGCATCTTCTACCGCTGCTCTGAGGGCAGCAGGCAAGAGGTTCTGAACCATCAGCATGCCAGTCTTGAGAGCTGGAAGGCTTGGTGGCAGGCTCAGAAACGGAGCTGGGCGGCTGAGCAGGGCAGCGGTGGTGGCACTTCCAGCTGGAGCGGTCAGGGTGCGTGACGGCATTCGAATGGCCGCGCAGAGACTGTGCGGGGTGAGGCGTTTCTACACGACAGACTTGGAGACACATTCTTCCATTCAGCCTGGTCGTTGCTTCAAGATAGGCGGCCTTAAAAATTATCCATACAATTTTCTGGCTATAGCAGAATATACCCCATAACCATTATTCTAATTATTAGGGCCCCTATACTACCCATAAGATGGCTATATCGGCCATAACCCACATCATTGCTGTTACTTGTATTTAAGAGCGTCTATGGGGATTAATTACTACTGCAGCAACAACACAAAAGGCAAAGAAACCCTTGTTGTTCATGAAATGGCCGCTGTGTAACCATTGTTAGTGACCACCGCTGGTATGATACTGATATTGGTGCCAGTATGACAGTCAATATGATTTCAATATGCCATTAAAGTCAAACTGAAGTTCCGCATTAACCTTGCGTGCCCTTGCTCCTGTCGGGTGTTCTGTGCAGTTGCTGTGGCCACATCTTGCCCATCCCAGTTGGCAGGAGTAGAACCTACATCAGGAGTACTTTTTTTAAAAAAACCATCTTCGTTTGCAACAGTGAACCCTAAAACCCTAAGAAGTTCGAACCCCTAAACCCTAAACTTCTAAACCCCTAAACCCTAAACCCCTAAACCCTAACCCCTAAACCCTAAACCCCTAAACCCTAAACATCAGGAGTACCAACAGAGTGTTGGCGAGTCCGACTTCTCTGCCACCTTCGGCACCGAAGCCGTCAGGGCCTCGAAGGAATGGTGTGCAAAGTCCTGCATTGGGGTTTAGGGTTTAGGGGTTTAGGGGTTTAGGGGTTTGGGGTTTAGGGGTTTGGGTTTAGGGTTTTGGGTTTAGGGGTTTAGGGTTTAGGGGTTTAGCATTTAACGGGGCCTCAATAAGTAGGATAGGGTTTGGGGGCCGGAGCCTCCAAACTAGTATTGGTAATTATTTAGGCCCCTACATTACGGAATTATGGTAAGCCGTAGCTCAGAGGTGGCAGAAGTGGTTACAGGCATTGGGCCCAGGCGGAAGAGTCGCAGCAGTCTTGCGGCAACGCTCGCAGGAGTCAGCGTTCTCAGTATACAATATACACACACCCGGCTTTAATCACGACGGACTTGGGCAAGGATTGTAGCAATAAGTGTCAACCACAAACCGCGCTAGTCATGACCGGAGATTGTATCTGCAAGGTTGGAGAAAGGTATACTTGCAATCGAAGGTAGAATCATACGAATGATCATCAACACCTGACTGACCGGCCGTCATAACTTAGACAAGTGGCATGCTTGTCCAACACCTTTTCCTGTCATGGCGACTACTGCGACCGCCGCTGAACACTGGCATCATCATGATGCTTGCGATTTCATGGCAGGTTCTCTCAGAATCACCACTTATAAGGACCTCAGAGCCCGAAGCCGTCTGTCAGGTCTTGGCAGACGATATCTTGGCGGCTGCCTTCGGTGGCCTGGGAATACCATTGGAGGTGCCTTACTTTTCCGATGGTATTATTGATCAATTTCGCTTGTCGTGTTGCAAAAACTGGTGCGATTTATGTTGCTGTTGCGGTGCTCATAGCGAAATTTTGGTCTATTGCTCCCATTCGCGCATCGCAAGTGCACAGGGAGGTAGTTCCGTTTGGCTCAGGTTTAGCATGTGAGATTGAGGCATCCGTATTTGGCGAGCAGCTTTGCTTGCTCAGGACATTTGTGTTGGGATGCAGCGCCTGTAAACTCGAGGGTTCGGGGTTTGTGGCAGCAGGCTCAGGCGTGCGTCGAAAGGGTGGTTAAAACTCCAGGTGGGTTGACGGTTTTGTTCGGTTCGATCCACGGTGTCAAGCCACCAGGCATACATGCATGCATGCAGGCACTCATGCACACGTGCCAGCCAGCACGCACGTACACACACACAGAAACATGTGTGCACGCACACACAAACACACTCACCCATACACAAACAAGCAAGCAAGCAAGCACACACAGACAAACAAACGAACACACACACACACACAAACACACACACACAGAGAGAGAGAGAGAGAGACAAACAAACGAACACACACACACACAACTACCTCTACACTAATGCACAACTACCTCTACACTGATGCATGCAGGCTTCAGGCAGCAATCCTTGTAAAGCCACTAGGGCCTAGCCAGAACCAGCCTCGGCAGTCTTCCCAAAAAATTCGGCGTTCCTGAAATCCGGAAGTTAATATTAATATAGGGGCCTTAGTAATTAGAATAAGGTTTTGGGGCCCATTATACAATAATTATAAGGTTTTGGGGCCCATTAGGGGTGGTACTACGTATCCTTCAGGCCTGTACCAGTTGGGAGTTTCCGAAAATGAGGGGTACCTTATTTTGGGGGTCCTTATAATAAGGGTCCTACTATTTAGGGTGCTACATTAGGGTCCCCTATTTCGGAAACCCCCATATAGGGGCCTTAGTAATTAGAATAAGGTTTTGGGGCCCGTTATACAATAATTATAATAAGGAACCTCCAAAATGATGTAGGTATTTATTTAGGCCCCTAGATTATTGGAATCGTAGCCAACGGCTGCAGCAGCTCTGTTCAGGTTATCCAGGTCCCTGTGCCAAAAGACGAATCCGCGACGGGCGAGGCAATGCGCAGGGTTCAGGATTTATGATAGGGGCCTAAACAATTACCTATACCATTTTGCGGGTTCCTTATAGTTTCTATATTATAATGGACCCAAAACCCCATTCTAACTATTAAGGCCCGAACATTACATGCGGTGTCATGGGTAATCTTGAACCACCTGCAGCTTGAAAGTATCAACCTAGTAGGCTCGCACGCTGGAAAGCCGAGTACATTCAAATTCAACCAGGGTTCAGGGTTTTAGGGTTTATGGTTTAGGGTTTTCGGGTTTAGGGCTTTAGGGTTTTTGGGTTCAGGGCTTTAGGGTTTTCGGGTTTAGGGTTTAGGGTTTAGGGCCCAAAATCGTTACACAAATTTGGGTGCGGGCTTTTAGGTTCTGGTTACGCGACAGACGGGCAGCTGTTTTGGGTGGAGCTTTTTGTAACAAGCTTCTGTCATTCGGCGCACCCTACCGGCCCTACCGGTATCCCGAAGCAAGAAACAAGCCCGGCGGTGAGAACTCCGATGGCACATCTCCAGGTGTCTGAGAGCTCCACCATCATCGGAGCCCAAGCTGTGGGGTTCTCGGAGAAGGGGCAGGTTTAGGGTATATGCTCTGATTCCTGGGCTGTACCTGCAGTCTCTTTGAAAGTAAACAGCAAGGCAACTAAGCAAGGAACTGCAGCAGAGGCATGGCGGACTATAGATAGCTCTAGGCCCTGAATTCTTACCTGATGGTTGTGCTCAGTCATGTGTGTGGCTAAAGCTATAGCAGCTATGGCCGTCGCTTGTCCTTGATGCTGCCTTTGACTGCAGCCTGCAGCAAATGCAAGCAATACAAGCAAGGCTGGTACGAACAGCAATGAGAGTACTGGAAGCAACAAAGTGACGCGCAGTGGCCGTAATGGAGTCCTGGAGATATCAGTCAGCAAGCCTTGAAGTCGCGACCGGAAAGCAGGGCAGTTACCTTTGGTTCTCTAATAGGCTTCCCTTGACGACTCCTGATTACTGAAGTAACTAGTTTGGTATGATGAAGACCCCACAAAGTTGTGAGCCATGAGCGCTGTTCTGCACACCGGTACCGTGTTACCCTAAAGGCGAAACCCGAAACCCTGCACCCTAACCCTGTTCCCGAAACTGATGCCCCGGTCGGTAAGGCCATTGTCCATGCGATTCAGCATGCTGCGGAGAGGGAGGCTCTTCCATCTGCGAGTTGTCATGGTCTATAGGATTTGTGGGTCTGGGTTCCTTGAAGGGGTTCTTCAACGGGTTCAGGGTTGTACAAGGGTTCTTTAAGAGTTCGAAAAGGGTGGAGCTCTAAACCCTAAACCCTAAACCCCTAAACCCTAAACCCTAAGTTTTGTGGCTTTGGGGTCCCCTCGCTGAGCAAGTTCTTGTTTCTGTCACTTACAGTCACGCTTGATTGTAATCCATGCCTTAAAGGAGCCCTACACCCCTATAGATCCCTTAAAGGAACCCTAAACCCTTATAGATCCTTCAAAGGAACCCCTAAACCCCTATACTAGACTGTTTGCTCTTACGCTGTCTCCCTCTTCATTTGGGAGCTTGAGGAAAAAGATATATAGTACGTACCCAAATAAACCCTAAACCCTAACAGAAGAATCCGGAAAATGTGGTCCCCCAGAAAGTCACTGTATATGTACACGAGCTGTAGTTTAAATATCCCAAAACCTTCCCTAAAATCAGCCCTGCGACAAACCTTTGTAGAATCCTATGAAGCTATATTATAGATGCCGTAGTCTAACGGCTACCCCCCCCCCCCACTCTAAGCTTTAACCCTGATAGAGCCCTCTTAGAGTAGCCTCCTTAAGCCCTAAACCCTATTCCCTAAATCCTAAACCCGAGCAGCCTGTGCAGGAACCCTGTGCTGACTCTTAATTAAGCCCCCGCTATCATTGGACTCAGGTATCTGAAGGGCAGTCAGTTAGGAGTTTCGGCTTCAGGGTTTAGGGGTTTAGGGGCTCGGGTTTGAGGCTTACGGCTTGGGGGGTTTCTGACTGTTTTGGGGGCGGTTTGGGGCTTTAGGGGTTAGGGGCGACTGCTCGGCTTGTTAGCCCTAGGCCCCCGAAAACTGAACTGCAGAAAGCCTAACCGCTAAACCTGCAGCGAGTCTTGCTGCGGAGAAAGAGGCTAGTGCACTTAAAACAAGCCTGCAGGTTTAGGGTTTCCAATGCTCACCTCAACCTGAAACCGCTCCATTCAGTGATGTAGGGGGGATAATTACCTGTACTATTTTGGGGGTTCCTTAATTATAGTATACTGGGCCCCAAAACCCTATTCTAATTATTAAGGCCCCTATATTAGGCGCATCTCTCTGTCAGGCACTTGATGCGATTCCTCTCCAATTCCGCCCATCGAGCGGTACGTTGATGCTTCCTTTGCCGAAGGTATGGGAGACGGAGGCATGGCGGTTCCTGTTTCTGCCAGTACTGGCATTGGTTTCATTATGTTTCCTTCATTGATGTGTATGTTTGTTATTGTGAATGGTGATATCGAACCTAACCCTAAACCCTAAACCCTAACAGCTGATCGCTGTAAAGGTAGAGGATGCCAAAGCCCCAGGAGACCCAAAAAATGGTTAGATACACGAGGACAACACTATAGATATCAGGAGCACGCAGTCAACTCCGCGACATGTTCCGAGACATGTTAGGCTTCACATAAAAAACCCTGAACCTAAGCTTAAACCCTAAACCCCTAAACTGCAGTTCTCTAGATTGGGTACGGAAATCAGGCATCGGGCGCCCTGGTAAACACGAGTCTCGGCATCTATCTTTACTTGAACACAGAAGGATGCCGCCGTTGCTTCCAATGCCAGATCTAGAAGAATTTATGCGTCCGAACTCCGAAACAAAACTAAACCCTAAACCCTAAAACGCTGAACCCGAAATCCTTCGAACAGCCCTTTGCGTAAGCCCTCGTGGGAATCCCAGACATCTGAGTGATCAACTGCAGGCAGCGTCCGAGGAATCTCGGCAAGCTTCCAGAGACCCCACGGAGTCTCGCCGGCATTGGGGGCTAATATAGGGGTCGGAAGAATTACCAATAGTGCTCCTTGGGATTCCTATCTTGTATAATGTAATAGTAGAAAAAACCCCAAAACCTATTCTAATCCTTCAGGACTCTAAATTGTATAGATTCCTGCCATAAGTACAAGGTCCTCCTTCATTGGGCTCAGGCAATAAGGCGAGCGGAGGGGCTTTGGCTTTCGGGATGCGCCGGTCCAGATCTGAGTCTGAGCATTTGCTGTTTCCAGGTCGTGTCCGAGCATCCACCCGGATCCGAGGCATGCGCTGCCTGGCACCGAACTGTGTGGGTTAGGGGTGTGAGTTTAGGGCTTCGAGTTTAGGGGTTTGGGGTTTGTAACCCTAAACCCCTAAACCCCTAGAGCCCTAAACTCCTAAAGCCCTAAACCCCTAAACCCCTAAAGCGCTATGACACGCAGGTGCCAGCACCTCAGCAAGCTTCCAGAGACCCCACCGAGCCTCGGATGCATGGGGAGAGGTTTCGGGCTTAGGGGTAGAAGGTTTAGGACAGGGGTATGGTATAATTAGTGCCTCGGGTTTAGGGTTTCGGGTATAGGTTTAGGAATTTCGATTAGGGCTAATGGGCGTAGGATAGTTTTTAGGGTTATGGGCTTACAGAAGAATACGTTTATTTGCGCTGCTTGGCACGTTTATATGCGCTGCTTGGCACTTCGAGAAGCATCAGGTCAGGTTTTACAGCCAATCCCCTAAAGCCTGAAACCTACTCTAAACCCGAAACCCGAAACCCATGAACCCTAAACCCCAAACCTCTAAACCGTGAAACCCTATACCCGAAACCTTGAACCCAATGCAAAAGCCTTCGTGGCCCAAGGTCGTGTCCGAGCATCCACCGGCATCAGAGGCGCAGCCCACGTATGGGTTTCCATAGAGCTGTTGTCAGAGCACTGTGGGTTACTGCAGGGGGAATGGGGCTTCTTTAGACTTTATGGGATGAATATTGGTTGCTATGGGCGTTTTTCCGCAGTTGTTACCCGGTCCGGGGTTGGGAGTTTAAATTTAAAAGCTGCGATGTCAACCCTAAACCCCTAAACCCGAACCCCGAAACCCTAAAGCCTCAACTCCTAAACCCCAAACCCCTAAACCCCAAACCCTCAACCCTAAACCCTGAACCCTAAACCCTAACCCCTAAACCCCTAAACCCCTAAACCCGAACCCCTAATCCCCAAACCCCTAAACCCCTAACCCCTAAACCCAAACCTCCCCACGCAATCCTCGGCCCTACGGAGGCACCTCGCCCTGCCTCGAAGGATCCGACAGCAGTGACCCTCAGTGTTTCAGCACTTTCGGGTGTCTTTAGGGTTCAAGAGTTTCGGGTTTCAGGGTTGAGGGTTCCTCTAAGGGATCTATAAGGGGTCCTTCAAGGGATCTATAAGGTTTAGGGTTGAGGGTGTAGAGCTTCTGAGTTTAAGTTTCTGCTTTGAAGGTGAAGTTTGAAGTGTAGAGTTGAGGGACGTTTGCGGGATAGGGTCAAGGACTACCGAAACATATACTGTAACCCTTTTGTAGGCGCTTTCAAAAAAGGAACCGAGGCCCTAAAATCCTACCCTAAACCCTATACCCTAAACCCTATACCCTATACCCAAACCCCCTATACCCTAAACCCCATACCCTAAACCCTAAACCCTAAGCCCTAATTATTAGGGTCGCTAGGCTGTTGGCCATGAAGGCCTCAGGGGATCTTCCAGGGCTTCTTTAAGGGTTCCTTTAAGGGATCTATGAGGTTCCTTACAAGGGATCTATAGGGTTTGGGGTTGATGGTTCCTTTAAGGGATTTATAAGGGTTCCTCCGGGGGATCTATGAGGCTACTATGCGAGAGGGAACTCCAAGACCTGCAACCCTACACCCTACTTGGAGGTTCATAGGTAGTTCTAAGGGTCTAGGGTTTAGGGGATAAGGGTCTGCTGGGAGGTTCATGGGTGGTTGTAAGTAAGGTTTATTTAGTTATCAACTCACATTGGGGCATTGGGGGACGCACTATGGATATCAGACGTATAGCCTTACTTACAACGACCAATGAACCTCCAAGTAAGAGAGGGAACTCCGGCCGGTTTTGTGCAGTGGCCTTAAGGGTTTAGAGTTTAGGGTGTGCACATGACATCATGAACCCTATTCCGGATCACGAAGGCAGCTACATTAGGCTACTTTCAGGGTTCAAAGCGTCCCTGTCTAGCTCACTCCTCCAACTCTGATCAGCACTTCAGGTGCTAGGGCTTAGGGTTTGGGGTTTAGGGGTTGGGAGACAACTGCTGCCATATATCAATGCTTTGAGGGTGTGTCTTGAATGAACCCCAACCCCCTCTACCCCACAGACCCTGCAACCAAGAAAGCCCCGGAAGTTGCAATGGCTTGGTCCGAGGTCGTGTCCTCGCATGCAGCGGTTTCCGAAGTCTAGTTCTCAGGGGGGATGCCGGCCTAGTTTCGGGCTTCCAGCTAAAAAAGGGGTCGGGATAGTGCGTAATGATATGCCCTAATAGTCAGGGATAGAACCACACTACAACTATACAGTACCAACTTTTTCTCCAGACCCTAAAGCCCTGATAGTCTCCATCTAATTAGTAATACTTTATAATCAGCCCTAAATCCTAAGCCCCTGAACCCGAAGCCCTCAAACTCTATAAATTGTGAACGTCAAGGCCCCTATATCAGGCGTTTCCCTAAAGCCGAATCCATATACCCTAAACCCTAAGCCCTAATTAATCCCTAAACCCTAATCCCTAA
>CAJNDV010035226.1:391-17210 GCA_905221635.1 Symbiodinium sp. CCMP2456
TGCCCTCGGCCAAGAAATCGTAGGGAGCCTGTCGTTTCGGCAGAAGGCTCCTCTCAATGGGAATGAACCTGACGTTCAAGGTGGAGGCGGAGTGGTTCCGCAGCATGTCAGCCACGGCCGTGTTTTGTACCGGAGCCTTGAACCCGTGGCTTCCCATCGTCTGCCCAAACTGCCAGTGCAGCAATTCCAGGATCGACGGCACCGTTGAAGAGCTCAATGCCATCGCCGCTCCCGGGCAGCTGAGAACATAGCCGTCAAAGATGGGGTAGATGCCATAGGACTTCCCACGCAGTAAAAACTGCAGGGTACTGTCACTCAAGACCAAGAATGGTCGAGACGTGGCCCCGGGTGCGGCCATGTTGCAAGCGACTGTGTCGCGTCTTGTGGGCTGTGCCCCCGCCTTTCTGCAACGCAGCTAGGAGCAAGCTTTGGCATACGTGTTAAAAAATGCCTGGTGACTGTTGTGTGTGACGAATGAGTGCCTCTTTCTGTGGGCACCTCTCTGCGCTTGAGTAAAAGAATAACAGCACAATCATGCAGAGTAGACTCATGTCAGCCTCCTGATGCAGCACAAGGGCAGGCACAGGTTCAATGAGAAGTCACAATAACCGCGCGAGGGCGCACGGTATAGCCATCCGTTGTGAATTCCAGAAAGGCGTCTGGTCGCATTCCGGCCTATCAGGCAAGGCAGATTGAAGCTCGAGTATCAGAACGCACAAACATGATCCGTATCAAAAAACAGTCTGTGAAGTACTCCCCGCTCGCAACTCTTTGCTTTTTGTGACGCAGGGCTCGGGCTGAGGCCGCAAACGGTCTCTGCAGGTGCGTATTAGTAGGCTGTGCCTTAGCTCCGTGGGCTGTGCCCCCCTCAAGCAGCTGGCTAGCCAAGACACGGAGGCAAAATGGCCTGAGTCGGGGGATTGCTGAAAGGGGGGAGCCTGAACCCTAGCGACAGCAGCCTATCTCGAAGACCGGCAGTGAAACGTTCCCATCCTTCAGCAGTGTAAGCTGTCAAAACAATTCGGTTAAACCGGCGACAAGGCTGAAAGGCATGCCAATTTGTTCGGGTGGGCAGGAGCAAGGCCTGACCTTGTGTAGAATACATAATACCTGCTCGCATTCGTGTGGCACCCGGAATTTCCTGGTAGACATTGCCCCCCGATCTCTCTACCCACAGCTGACCTGAAACATCGTAAGAAAGCTGCAAGACAAAGCTGTAGTCAGCTCCGCCGTTCTCTACTCTAGTCAGCCGTTCTCCCGCGTTGCAGCATATGGTCAGAGTTGTCCAGGTGTGCTCCGGAGAGCACAGAGCCACAAGGTAGTTCATGAGTCGCGTTGCGTGCTGAAGCGTGACCGTGTCCTTGTAGAGTCCCGGCGTGGCCCGAACATATGCTCCAAGGTGACATTGATGTTCCTGTCGTAGTCCTCGCTGGCTCTGGAAGCCGTGCTCGAACGGCAGGTCCGCTGCCACTTGTCGTACCGCATCCCAGAGCGAAATTGGCTCATCTTGCACAAGAGTCATCAGGAAGGCATGCGCTTTAATTTCTGAGGCGATGGCTGCGCGAGGCAACGAAGGGGCACAAGTCAGGAGGGGGTGACCCCTCTGCGACGCTGTCGGCAAGTGCGTGGTGCTGATGGTCGACCTCGCTTCGTCCAGTTGGGCCAAGAAGGCCAGGAAGGAGACCCTGCCGGGGTCTGGAAGAGCCTCCAACGCCCATCCAACAACATCATTCCTCGGGTACATGCTTATGGCAGGCGGCAGAGTTATGTCATAGACGTCGCAGACCCGCATCACAAAGTCCAGGAGCAGTGAGCCCTCGTAGTAGTCGATGAAGATGTCCGCCGGGAGCTCGAGGACCCGAGTCGCCATGAGGGCAGTGCAGCGCTGCTGATTACATGAGGACCTGCTGAAGCCTTGCTGACTACGGCAAGAGATGTGCAGGCATGACGACAAGACAGGGATGCTCTCAAGTGTCTCTGTTCCGTTATTACCTTCGCAGGGGTATCCCAGCAGTGCGATGAAAAAAGCGCAGGAGCATAATCACAAGACCATGCTCGTACGCAGGCTACATCTATCTACCGATCAGGCTCAGCTGTCGCATGCTGAGGAGCAATAAAGGCTGCGCCTTCGGTCGATAGGCTGTGCCTTAGGAGCCCCAACTGAGCAGGCAGGAAAGCATTGACTGATGCTACGCGCTCGGGAGCATATCTGCTTCCTCCTCCGGCTCCGCCCATATGCCGCGAGGTGGGCTACGATGTCGGTTCATGAGGGCGAGTCTTGGTGCCGGGCTCGCAGTAGCTGAAGATACCGAGGCAGCAGCGGTAAGACTGGCATCTGCTTCCGGGGGAGGGGGAGGATGCTCTGGTAGTTCAAGCTCCAAATAGCCATCCTGATTCCCGTACTTGAGGAAGGGGTAGACGCCCATGTAGACACGCCGAATGTGGGAGCCCTTGGTGCGCAGGCCACAGCTCAGGTAGAACTTTGCAAAGGCAGCCGACTGCTCCCAGCTGCCAGAGTTCGTGGGGTCAGCTTGAGCTGGCTCATAGATGAATACTCCGTCCTGATTGCCCCTTTGGTCAGAGGGATCAAGAAACTCTGTCGTCTGCGTATTAACAGAGCCGCTCATCGTCCACAATCCTGCCTGGACAACAATCTTGGCGTCCACCGCCGTTTCCATCCAGCTGCCACCCGGAAAGAGCGTGCGAGGCCAGGCAGGCTGTGCCTCGCTTGCAGCCTGTACCCACTGTGTGAGCTCGGCCATGGCATGTTTGGGCAATCTGGGGCAGGAGGTTGAAAGAGTTCTCCAGCCGGAGTGCTTCATGATCTGTACCACGATGGTCTGCGCTAAGCGGTAGTAGTCACCCCGCATCGTTCGCCTAGGAGGATCATGAAGTTCATGAGGTGGCCTATGGAGATCTCCCCCCCTTCCCGGAGAGCCAAATCCCTGACTGATGGGGTATATGCATTCGCCCGCTGAGCCGCCCATGTCAATGAGTACGTATGAAGCAGGTCGTTCCCTTACCATCACGTTATCAAGGTGGACACCGGCGTGTACGATGTTCAAGATGTGAAGTAGTTGGAGAGCTGCACTGACGTCCTCTTTGAAGCGTAAGATGTGCTGCTGGATCATGTACGGCACGTGGACTGGATAGAGATTCATCATCAGGGCACAAGGAGGCACATAGGCCACCACGCTGTTGACGACGGCCAGTTTCGGGAGCTGTTGGAGTCGCAGAACTTCTCTGGCAATGTGATGGGCTTCACTGGATCGACTAGGACTCTTGATCACGATTTGAGGATATCCGTCCACCTGGTAAACCAGCGATGTGGCTCCTTATTTGCCCACCATTCGTCCTAAGCCTGCCCGAAGTGCACTGCCGATTTCATGAGGGCTTGGTTCCTGTCGAAGTTGCGGGATGCTGGGCTCGGCCAGTCGCGCATGGACTTCCATGGAAACCATGTTGAAGGCTGTGCCCTCACAACTAGGCTGTGCCCCTGGTAATGTTGAAGCCAAGGCACTGGGCGTATTAAGTCTTGCTCTGGCTCTACACTCGCGGTGCACCTATTTCACCATGCATTCTGTTCTTTTTGACATAGCTGGCGGAACTGTGCTAAGACGGAACTCCGATTCATCATGCCACCTGAACGGCATGAGAGATTGCCTACATTGCCGGGCCTCAGTGCTCACCTTGGTCATAGTTCTGCTTGGAGTTACCCCCCGAGGTGCGTCGCTGCTTCGGAGCAGGAGGCTGCGGCGGGATCACACGACCCGAGGGGAGCGTGTGCACTGCTGAAGCACCATTGTACGAGCATGAAGTGTCCATGTCTGCAGCTTTGCGCTTTTGCGCCTCATCAACGATCCTGGCGAGAGCCAGGAATTCCGACCAGCGATGGGGTAGGAGATCCATTGATTGAGGCGTCCAATTGCGCAAGTTACCCCTTAAGCCGCAAAAGAGCAACTTTGCTGACGTGTAAGCTGGCCTAATTTGAAAAGTAGTTGGCAAACTGACTTGTTTGTCCCGCGGCTCTCGAACTCATGTAAGAGAATTGGCTGCGAGTCTATACGCCGGCCTTTGCCTTGCAAACTTGTTGCGGACTTATGTCCATGCGAGCACGAGCGCTCGGCTATGATATGAAAACGAGCGGAGGCCCTCCTCGACTTGTGTCCAGAGTCGGCTGTGCCACATCCATCCCCATAGGGTAGATCGGTCGGCTGTGCCGCTCTTCTTATCCACTGCGTGAACAGACTTACGCTTTCCCTCGGGCCTTGCGCGCCAGCCCTCCTGGTGCCTTCTTGCCGAGCCACTCACCGTCATAGGTGTCCAAAACCTCCATAAAGAGAGTGGAGTATGGCATGAGCTCGGAACACAGGGCAATGCGCAAGTCGAGGATGAGATGGGTCTTTTTGAGATTTGGCCTAGCCGAGCAGTGCGTGATCTCGCGAGACAAAGATGCATGCGAAGACGGATCCGACAAGCGAGTAGCCAGGGCCATGAAGTTGTTGTAACGCTCATTGGTCGAGCCACCCGAGCCTGTGTGTTGAGGCGGGGGGTTGCCCCTTTGTGAGCTCCGACAGGAGGCTGGATGCAACCGCAACCGAGCATGAACCAGCAGGGTGAGGCTGTCCCGGTTTATGGGCCTTCTGCCATCCCTTCACCGCCTTCTGCAAGACTTGTGACAAGCCGAGCTCGCTTGGAAGCTTGTACACCAGCGACAGTTGGTGCTGTAGCAGACTGATTTGTTCGTCATGCACCAAGAAAGCCGTTGTAAGCTCCAAGTTGCTCAAGGCTTGGACGCGTCGAGCGCCGCGCACCTCACCTGTTCCACCTGTCGGAGGTGGCCCATTCGGCGCTGCTGCTGTAAAGAGCGCAGTCTGCGAAGGCAGAGAATTGCCAGTCCGTAGTCCGAGTGATCGATCATTCCTCTTCAGATGCCTCTGGAGCGTCTTCCATAGCTGAGTGAGGCTCCCGGGTTCGGGACCGCTTTTGCTCCGGGCTCTTCGGTGACGCCATGGCTAAACGGCTAAATGTAAGTCTGAACTTGAACCGTGAACAGGCCTGCACGTGCGCGTGACACGTTTGGCCTTGACGCGGGGCGGACTGCGCCAGCCTGTTGCCGACTGCAGTCTTCCCGCGCACAGGCACCCCCTTACCCTCAGGCCGAGGGCCAGCACCTATTCATACAAAGAGTCAGCTGATCCAAAGAAAAGGAGAGGAAAGAGAGAGAGAAAAGAGGAGAGAAAGATGCAGGATTCAATCCCTGCGCTTGAGTAGAAACACGTAGCCGTCGTTCTGCAGGCCGGCCTTTTCGCTGGCCGTAGCCAGTACTGGGCGCCGGAAATCATCGCAGATGTAGACCTGCTGTGCTGCAGGTGTCCGCTGAGCAGTAGCCCTTTGCGGCCAAAAGGCACGATAATGACCTTCAGTCAATGTCGAACCGAAATGTGCGATACCAGATATAGCTATATACGGTTTCATGGTCCGCTCCTGTCCTTCAGCCCAAACTGGCAGTGCTATCTGATCCTGCCACACAATTGGAGCGCGATTCTTGGCCCCTGCCTGCCATCTCCCTAATACAACAGGTATCACACAGGTGCCCAGCATAAAGCTCTTTGAATAGCACCGTCACTCCATGCATCTATGCAGGCCTGTAGGGTGTCTTGTGTAGGCATCGGCAGCATAATAGGCGAGTATCCCGTTTCTGTGTCATCTACCTCCCCATCCGTGCGACCCTGCCATAGTACTGGGTCAAGTGAGCCTGACGGCGCCTGCAACAGATGTGATAAAAATTCTGACACGTCATGCTGTCGCCCGTCAATTCGCCATCCCACCGTCAGGTGACGAAATTCAAAAAGACCAAACAAATTCAGCGGGCGGAGCTCAGGCAAGCCAATCTGCGTGAGGACAGGCTGTAGCTGCCCTAGGTCATATCCACGCAGCACAACTACCAGTAAAGCTTGAAACACCGAGTTCGCGTAGCATGCGTTGCACGAGTTAGTCAAGATACGAAATTTACTGGCCCACGTCGCGGTTGGACCTATCTCCCCTAGGTCGTCAGTGCGGTGGTTGCTGCTAGGAGTTGCACAAGGATGTGTTGCCGGCACTGCGACACCTCGGTCTGAGGCAGGCGTTTTAGGCCGGTGTCCAAAAAACTGGTGCAAAGACTGTGTCTTGCTTTGCTCTGGACTGTGTCCATCAGCTGTCACCCCGGCTTTCTGTGTGTTCTGCAGACTTCCTTGAGCTTCCTGGATCGTGTGAGTTCGCAACCATTGTGACGCAAGCTGGTACAAAACCGGGCATTGTTCAGGGTGGTTGCGTCTGTCGTGGACTTTATAACCACAAAATGGGCAAAGTTGCCCCTTTATGAGCTGGAAGGAGTACCCGGCACAGAGCTTGGCTGTCGAGGCGTGAAGGCGTCGCCAGTCCTGTGGATGAGCTTGACGAAAGTGCGACTTGACCTTGGTGCGATCTGGCGTCCAGAAGTTACAGACCAGGCATCTATGACTGAGGACATCGTTGACCGCTCTGCGTGCTCTGACACCGAGTAAGTGCTCGGGTAGAGCAGCTAAGTCGACCCGAATTGCCTGTAGAGCCTCTGCTACTGGACCTTCGGCGGTGTGGTTTGAGATCGAGAGCTCGCGAAGCTTAGCCGGCGAGGGGCATGCTCCCGATAGGATTAAGTCCGGCAATCTCTACTACAGGTCCATATTCCTGGATTAATTCAAATGTAAAATCTGAGTCCAAACGATGTGCCCTGGATAGCGCAGAAAAATGTACCTGGACCGGCAAATGTGATCCAAAATGCGAAAAAAATGTGACTCGCCAGAAAATCATTGGGTTCGCTTCATAATGTGTAGAAAGCTCTAGGTAAAATGCAAAAAAAATGTGGAAAAAAATGTGATTCCTTGGCATTTACCTAGGAACTGGATGGATTCATTCAAATATCACAAAAGCTCTAGGTAAAATGCAAAAAAATGTAGAAAAAATGTGATTCCTTGATATTTACATAGGAACTGGATTGATTTATTCAAATATCACACAAGCTCTAGGTAAAATGCACAAAAAATGCGATTCCTTGTAAAATACATAGGACATAGGAACTATATGGATTCATGAAAATATCACAAGAGCTCTAGAGACTCTAGGTAGAATGCCCAAAAATCTGAAATAAATGTGACCTAACCTCGTTGTTCATGGAGTCAGATTCCGCTGGCAGCTGGCAGCAGTGAAGGGGCGCCCGATTCTGACCCGACTCTGAATGGCATTATGCTGGTTCCATGTTTGTGCTATCTCGTCGCATTGCCTGCTGCCGATTTGCATAGCCTGGAATGCACGTCGTGGTCGTGGTGGAACAGTGCGGAGCTCCGTTGGCAACTTTGTGGGTGGTCTCGTGTCTCGTCGAATCGGTCCTCGTTTGTGAGTTTGACGACGACTTTCACTTTCATTCTCACTTTCACTCTCCCTTGCTCTCTTACTCAGTCCTACTCTCACACTCACACCTTCTCTCCTTCCGACGTGCATGAGCAGCATCGCGCTCTTTGTTTGTGAGTGCAGTTGCATCTCCGAGTCTCCGAGCAAATCTTCCCATGTGCATGATCAGCAGGTTTTGAGGGTGACAACATGTGCCATCACATGTTGATGAGAGTCGTCCCTGTCCGACAGTGTGCACGTTCAACCCACGCTTTGACAACCATTTACATTGTGCTCTACGACTCTACGACGCTACGACCAATCCGTTCTGACGACACGCAAGCTCCTGCAAATACGCCGATAAGCCTTAAACCCAAGACAGAAAAGACTGATCGACTCTCCATTTTCGTTTTCTGCCACGCAAGCGGTTCCACATAAGGCTACGGCTACGGCTACGGCTGTTTTGTGGCGGCAGCACACTCTCGGAACTTCCATTCTAGAGTCCTAGGTCCTAGGGTCCTAGACTCCTAGAGGTCCCAGCATTTCATTCCATCCGCTATGCCATGCTGCTTGTCACTATGCCGCTATGCCATGCCATGAACAGCATATCTCAAAAAGGCTTCCGGATGTGATTTTCGAGTCCCCCGGAGCTCTAAGCGGATGCATCCTCACGCACCACCGGAGCCACGGAAGCACATTGAGAATGAGACATGCTGAAGCAAAACATGGCACATGAAACTGTTGAGCTTCTCTTGTAAGCAGTGTAAGCTCTCCAGCATCAAGCAAGTTCGTGGCCTGTTTGCTGAAGGGAGTAAGCTGTAGCACTGCACTTGGCTTCACTCAGAGATCATGATCAATGAGCAATGACCAACGCCAACTGCCAGCATCAGGAGTCATGCTGCACAAAGCACATGTGCCTACTGAGCTTACTCAGACTGACTGACACATGAAGCGAACGGACTTTGATCTTTTCTTCTTGCACGTCGACATGCTTCGGTCTGACAACTCATGGCAAAATGCGATGCGAGTGCACGGCACATGGGCAATGCTGTCGCCTGCGTGGCTACGCTACGGCTATGGCTACAGCGGCTACAGGCCCAGGGCCTACATCCCGTCTGGAGAAATCCCAATGATGTTTGCTGCCTGGCCTGGCTCCACTTTTTGTGTTAAAGTATGACGCAGTGCCAGACTACCGGCTACGCTGGCTGGCTATGCGGCTACGCTGCTACTGCTACTGCTACAATGCTACTGCTACTGCTACTGCTTCTACTCTGGAGGCAGTACGGCCACTCTCCCTCCCTTGCTCTGACTTGGGCAGCATGAGAAGAAGGGAACACGAGGGTCCTCCCTAGGCGGGTCTGTCTCGACCTTTGCATCGCCGCTCCTTTAGATTAGTCCCACCAACGTGGTTGTAGGTCCTTGGCGCAAAATTTTGTTTTATCTTGCATTGCTATGCGAAGCTTCACTCCGCAAAACCTTATATTTTGACTATTGAGGTCCGTGCTTTTCGCGCTTTGCGTGTTTTCCATGCTTTCCACGGTTTAAAGGAGACTGTGCTGCTCTGGGAAGAATAGTAAATTGGTTCTGGCACCTTGCCGTATCTTCCATATGCCCCCTAAAAATGCATGCAAGCGACCCTTAATAGCACTCTCCAAGGTCTTGCCCACAATCCGGAAAAATCGAACAACTATCGTCCCAGCGCTCAGAGCCCTCAATCCTAAGCCCCCAAAACGATATTCCACCCCAAGGCGCAACTCCAAAATCCTAAGCCCTATACTCAACCCGAAGCCTGCGGGCCTAAGCCCCAAAGTCTAAACCCTAAACCCTAAACCCTAAACCCTAAACCCTTAAAAAAAAACCTAAACCCGTTAAGGGAACTCCATCAAGAACTCATGCCCTTCCTCGCCGTAGCCTTGTGGCTGCTGGACCAGGTGCAGAGTCGCTTTGAGACCCTGATTCAGATCAGAGACTTATAACTGTATATCCCTATAAGTTCTGTAAGTTCTTTAAACTCTTCCATAAACTCCATAAATTCTATAAACTCTATAAACTGTCTAGATTCAGAAACTACCCGGAATCAGAACCCGCAGCCTTAAGAAGAGATGGGGCCTCTCGGATGCCAGCACTCAGACTGAAGACCCTTAGCCCCTAGCGGACTCTAGCGCAGGAATTTTTCCACTTGAGATAATTTAGGGGCCTAAAGAATTACCTATACTATTCTGGGGGGTTCCTTATTATGAGTATAGCATCATATTCCCCAGAACCCTATTCTAATTGTTTAGGCCCCTATATTACATCAGAACCTGTGGGGCGCAGAAGAGCACCCAGAGTCCCCGTCATGACGCCGATGGTGCCGCGCTTGATTCTGCTGGCGGCCATGGTCGTGAGTTTCACGCGAGGCTTCGCGGGAACACGTGGTAAGCCCATCCCCCTCCTACCCACCTCCTACTCATACTTCTGTCATGCTTACTTCCCTTCATCCTCATCTTTTCATCCTCACCCCCACCATCAGCTTCATACCATCGTACCACACATGCATGGGCCTCCTTGGTCGCCCATGCACTTACCCTATATCCCGAACCGTAAACCCTGAACCCTAGCCTTGAACCTGAAAGCCGGGACTCTCTGAAGCCCCTAAAGGCCCTTGGCTACAAGCCCTAAACCCCCCTAAACCCCTCAGCTCTATAGAAGCTTTTTTACTCAAACCCTTCAAAGAACCCTTAAAGCGACCTTAAACCTAAACCCCAACCCCTAGACCCTAAACCCTGAAGCTTAAACCCAAAACCCTAAAACCAGGCACTGACAAGGTCTGCACCTTCGTGAATGAGCCTAAGACACCTGGCTCGGTTTCAGTTTTATTCGGTATAAGGTTTAGGGTTGGAGTTTAGGGAAAGTTTCGGATTTAGGGTCTAGGGATCTATCCCTTTGCCTGCCTGTGCTTTCCCACGCTTGACTTGCTGTGGTTGTGCAAAGGCTCAGGCTTCGGTCGCGCGAAGCCGCAGGCCTTCATGGAGAAGCCTGAGTAATCTAACGTATGTTTCCTGGCTACACTTCTCTCTTTTAGATGCTTCGATACCCTACTCTGGTTTCCAAGGCTTCTAGTAAATTCCGAACTTGCCAGGGTTGGGGCTTTTGAACCTGAGGTCTGTAGACTTTTGCAATGTAGGGGCAGATGATAAGTAATACTATTCCGGAGGATGCCTTAAGCTGTTTATGGTATAAGGTCCCCCCTAAAACAGTCGTCAATTTGTTTAAGCCTCTGTAGCATCCGTGCGTGGGAACCGCAGACTTAACACTGCCTTCCTTCGTGGTCAGGATACCCTACTTCTGGGATGAGAAATGCGTGGTGGAGCTGCTTGCCTGCAATCTCCGCAGATTTTCAAGCGTCAATCCGCTCTTCCGCAGATGCAAGGTGACAGGACTGCGTTGGTCTGAGCGTAGGCGGCTAGGATAATCGCATGATCTCGGAGAGTCATCGAATCAAGTTCCTTCAGACAAAAACCCGAAATATAGAGCCCTGTTGAAGAACCCTTCTAGAACCCGTTAAAGCGAGAAGCTTCGATGAGCCGAAAACCCCAAATCCTGAACCCTTTCAAGCCCATTTAGAAAGAAGGCCTTAAGACAGCCTGCAAGGAGCCCCTTAAAGGACGCTAAGCTGAACTAGCCCGAAACCCTATACCCGTTAAGGGAGCCCTTAAACCATTCTTACCCTTTGAGGAACCCAAAACCAGAACTTGTACCCTTTAAAGGAACCCTCAAAACGGTTCCCTGAGAGGAACCCTCAAAAGGGTTCCCTGTCAAGGAACCTGCAGGAACCTTTCAGGAACCCTGAATGGAACCCCAAACCCCAAACCCTATAAACCCCAAACCCTATAAACCCCAAACCCTATAAGTCCCAAACCCTATAAACCCCAAACCCTATAAATCCTATAAACCCTATAAATCCTGTAAACCCCAAAACCCAAAACCCAAAACCCTAAACCCTAAACCCCATAAGCTTCAAGCCCTAAACCCTAAACCCTAAACCCTAAACCCCACAAGCTGCAAGCCCTTGACCCTGAAGCCACCTAAGGTCCTTGGGCTGCTGGGCGGATGGCGTCCACGCGCAGTGCCGCTTCTGTGGCAAGGCCCGGGCCTCAGCAAGTGCTTTGGGAGCGGTTTAGTATAGGGGCCTTACGGTTTAGGGTTTAGGGTTAAGGTTTAGGGTTTAGGGTTTAGGGTTCAGGGTTTTGGGGTTTGGGGTTTAGGGTTTGGGGTTTAGGGTTAGTTACCTATACTAGTTTTGGGGGCTCCTTAGTATAATTATAGTAGAATGGGCCCCAAAACCCTATTCTAATCATTAAGGCCCCCTACATTAGGGTGTCCGGCAGCTTGCAAGCGGTTTAGGCTTTGGGGTTAAGGGTACCTTGTAAGGGGTTTAGGGTTTCGGGTACCTGATCACGGGTTTAGGGTTTAGGGGTTTTTGGGTACCTGATACGGGGTGCTATAGGTTCTAGACGGGGTTTGGTGCCAGCAAGGTTGCTGGAAGAATCAAAGGCTTCTCTGAGGGTCGGATTCGTGCGACTGTGTTTTTGTTTATGATTTTGTGATTTCCGGGTTTAGGGTTTTCGGGATCAGGGGTTTGGGTCTATAGGGCTTCAGGGGTTCGGATCTATAGGGCTTCAGGGGTTTAGCATCTTGGGGTTTGAAATTTCATGGTTTGCGGGTGGGGGTGGCTTGGGCGTTGGGCGTTGGGGAACCCTAAACCCTAAATGCCACTTTCCGGACTTTTAGGATACCTCTGGGGACTGTTGGGGTTGCCATGCGAAGGTTCGGGATCATGGAACCCTCCTGTGGGCGGGTTGGTTTAGGATTTAGGGTTTAGGGCCTGGGATGTTTGAAGCGTCTGGAGGGTCGTTGGGGCCTTGATAGTTAGAATAAGGTTTTGGTGTATACTGTACTATAATCATAATAAGGAACCCCCAAAACCCTGTTCTAATTATTAAGGCTCCTACATTAATTGCAAGGTGCCTTGCAAAAACGAGGGGCGTCCCGAGCTCCAAACCGCGACCTTTCCCGTTCCCACCATCCCAACACTCGAAATCTCCGAGCCGCGAAACCCCTTCTTGTCCCCGAAACTCTGCAGCAACCATAGCCCCGGATTTTTCGGTGGCTCTAGAAGGGTCCTGTAAGGCTTCTACACGGGTGCTATAAGGGTCTTATATGGGTTGAGGGGTTCCTTATTCTGAACGTTTAGACCACCAAAACTCCAAACCTTGGTTGCACCCATCCCCCCGCCGCCCTCCCCAACAGGCTCCTTATGTGCCTATTGATTGCCCGCCGGATGCGACGGTCCCCCTGGTGAAGGCCCGTGCGTAAAGCCTAAAGCTCAGTGGCTGATAGGATTTGGGTTATGATCACAAGCCCTAAACTCCAAAAAAAGACCCTAAACCCTGCAGCCGCTAACCCACCTTGAGATTTGAGGGCTTTTGGGTCTTGGTGTTCAGGGCTTTGAAATTTTGGTGTCTTATTAGGGCAGGGTGCCAAAGAGCGGTGGAAACCCCAAGCCCTAAACCATAAATCCCCCAAACCCTACGCCTTACACCCCACACGTCTGAGAGTCCTGAACTTAACCTGAGGTCCTCAACCTTCATAACCCTAAACCCTAAACCCTAAACCCTAAACCCCCTAAACCCCCTAAACATAGGGTTATGAGACTGCTGAACTTCCTTTCAGGTCCTTCCGGAAGGTTTGTTTAAGGACTTGAAGAGATTAGACCTTCCGAAGATGGCGGTATCCTGAAGTCCATCTGCGGCTGGCTCCGGAACGCCCGTCCTAAATAATAAGGCTACACATGTCAGATTTCTTAAGAAACGAAGGCAGCTCCATATTCAGGCCCACCGGGGTTGGAGTTCGGGTGGGAGGGGTGCAGGTTCTTTGGGCTTGTTGGGGCTCGGGACTGGGGTTTCGAGACGGCAGAAAAATGGTGTAGTGTGGAGGATTCACGTTCATGGCTTCCGAGCATGACCGCCTAGCAATCCCTGGTTGTGGGACTTTGTAGGTTTAGGGTTCAGGGTTTAGGGATGGTTTTGGTCGGATGGAGAGGGGATTTCGATTAGGAGTGTAGTCGTGGTCGGTTGCGGCATGAGTTGGGGCCCGATCAGGAATGAGACAGAGGATGGGGCATTCGGCTTCGGCAAGAATTCGTAGAGGTGCTGATCAAAAAGGAGCACCCTCAACCCTGAGCCACTAAACCTAAGTTTTAAGGGAGCGCTGCTACCACCTCTTCCCCACGCGCCCTAAACCCCTAACCGCTCGATCAAGCAAAGTGTTCAAACTTCGGGTTCCCGTTCAGGTACCTAGTGACCTAGTGCTTGTCATGTATCCGAATTAGTCATGAACCCTAAACCCTAAACCCTAAACCCTAAACCCTAAACCCTAAACCCCAACCTGACGGTGAACCCCAACAAGTCCCAAACGAGACCCAGTGCCAGGAGTGCAACTTCAAAAACCCTCCGGTGCACCTTGTGCTGCAATGGTGTGCCAGAATTCATGAGCCTACACCAACCCCCTAATTCCCCCGAAACACAAAGCAGAGCACGAAAGCTCAAACCGCGACCCTTTATCCCTAAACACGCGGAGTCCGAAGTATCTGACCATTAAGCCTTCGAGTCTCAACCATATGGTCTTCTTTGCAGAGCAAAGTCGAGCTTCGATCGCTTTGAAGCATAGCTACGGTTTTCGATTTCGGGTTTAGGTTGTAGAGTTAAGGTTTGGGGGCTTGGTTTGAGTACTACTGTGGGGTGTGGGGCATGGTTTAACAAATACCGTGTAGTTTCCAAAATCCTCTCCGGCCGTCAGGGTGTGGAATCGAAGCAAGTCTATCGGTCTTGCTACACTGCATAGAGAACTACAGCAACCAACATCGTGCGTATTTTCTGTGCTTCTCCTTGTCCCTGCCAATGAAAGTACGGATATCATGTTGCTTCGCGGCGCCGCTATCATTATCTTCATGATCGACATTCTCACGCTTGTCACCACAAGCATATTCTCGCTCTCACTACGCTTTCGTCACGATGGTGATGGTGATGGTGATGGTGATGTTGATGACCATATTTATTTTCATCACCCTCCCCACGTATCACTGTCATGGCCATAGCCAGTTGCACCTTCACTCAACCGTCATCTTGAGGATCGTCGTGATCATCATGAAGATCATCAACCTTACCATCTGGGTGATTCTTCAAATCCGGGCCCCTTTGGGGTTGTCAGAAGGCTGCCGGCCTCTTTTGGCTTCCTAAAAAGGGACACTAAGAAAGAGAACTACCTATCTCCACAACCCCAAAAACCCTAAATTTAGAGAACTACCCATCTCCACAACCCCAAAACCCTAAATTTACAGACTACCCATCTCCACAGCCCTGAACCCCAAAACCCCAGCATCAGCCAAGAGAAGCGAGCGCTGACACCCCGAAACTGCGAACGGGAGAGCAGAGGCAGAAACCCAAGCCGCCCGAAACGAAACGCCCCGACCTCGTTGCAGCGACGTTACAAGCTTGAGATCGAAAGTTTCGTGTACAAGTGCCATCAAGTGCCGCAAGGGCCCGAACTTTAAGCCCTGTATGCGCTAAACACTTGACATTTGTGCCTCAAAACCTAACAGTTCTACCTGAATCTAGGCTTCAACATCTCAAAGTTGTAGCTGAATGAATACAGGCTTCAAAAAACTCAAGAGCTGAATCTCAATCAAAGTCCTTCACCGCAAGCCCGGAAGCCACGACATGGGCTTAGGACGCCCTTCTACTGGGAACCGGCATGCGTAAACCACCTGTTGGGTTGCAACGCGGATGGAGAGAACCTCGGAATTTCTTAGGATTTCCGGCTTTGTGCTTTTAGGGTTTAGGGTTTAGGGTTTAGGGTTTAGGGTTTAGCGTTCAGGGTGTTGGGTTTAGGTTTTAGGGTTTAGGGTTTAGGGCTTAGCGTTTAGGGTTGCCGGCTACGAATGTAGCACCGGGCAAGACGGACCGAGCTGGCCAGCAGAAGCCGCAACAAACCCCAGGCATACCAGCTGGATCGGTGCCCTCGATCCCTTTGGGTCCCTACCTTAAGAACCCAAATCCCACTTTTTTGGTAGGTTCTTATTATAAACCCTAATATGGGATTTATAGGGACCCTACAAAAAAGTAGGTTTTGGGTTCTCACTGTATAGCCCTGCCATGATAATGATAAAAATGGTTTGGGGGTGAAGAGGACTAAGAGGTGGGATCGGGTCGAGATCTTGCAGAGTTGTGATTGGGGCTTCTGGGTTTTGTGGGATGAAGGGCATAAGGGGTGTTAAGGGGTTTGAGTGCTTGGTTTGTTTCAGTGTCAGGGTGTTGTGTTTTGGGCTTAAACAAACAACCGAAGCCGGAAAATGCGTCACTGACGAACAGGACTACTGGACAGGACTGAGTTGCTGGAGGGCAACATCCCTCCTGACTGGACAAACCCTGGAGGCCGAAAGACAAGCGCAGCCTGTGCAGAACAGGTCGTGACCGCCACTACTCCCTTTGTGACCGCCGCAAACACCACAGCTCATGCAAGGCGCTTCCAAAGCCCTTCATGCTTAGAATGTGGAGTTTTGGGGTATATTCTTGCATAAACTATATAAATACCGTTATTTCTCATACAGTCAGGATCGTTAAGAGTTGTATGGTACATATTTAGGACCGGAGCCCCGTGGCTTCATCTGGCCACTAGGGGCTTCCTGCTTAGCCCGGTAGATGAGCCGAAGTGGGATGGGCCGGGCCAGGTTTAGAGTTTGGGTTTAGGGTTTGGGGTTTTAGAGCTTAGGGTGTAGAGTTTGGGTTTAGGGTTTGGGGTTTAGGGTTTAGGGGTTAGGGTTTTTAATGGTCTTGGGGGACCTAAACCTCTGAACCCTAAGCCCCAACCTAAACCCTAAACCCCAGCCCCAAACTCTGAACCCTTGGCCCGACACCCCATGGACCCTCAACCCTAAACCTTTTTGCTTTAGGGTTTAGGGTTTAGGGTTGGGATTGAGCTGTACCTTTTTGCTTTTCTAAGGTTGAAACCATGGGCCCCTAGTATGGGCCCTTAACCCTGGGATCCTTGTACACCTACTATATACCCTATATGTACCCTTAAGGGTCCCTAGAAAAACCTCAGGGTCCATATTAGGGGCCCATACTTCTAACCCTTTTGCTTTAGGAGTCTTAGGGGTTTGGGATTGAGCTGAGGGTGTCGAAGCCGCGATGGGTGAGGGTTCGGACATTGCCATGGCATGATGTTTTCTGCCCGGTCTAAATCTTCGAATCTAAGGAAACGCAGAAGTCCCAACCTGCTCCCACTCGCTCTGTGTCTCGTCCCGTCCTTGGATGCTTGTTCCATTATTTTTGACAATATGAACATCAGAGGTCGCGATGGCCGCCCT
>CAJNDV010035227.1:0-26864 GCA_905221635.1 Symbiodinium sp. CCMP2456
CTTTTGGTGCGGTTCCCCTGTCGGGTCAAGCACGCGGCTCGATCATCTTTGGTCCGACCGCAGCCAAAAGGACCGGGTTCGTCGAATCCGTCCGTCAGGACAGTGGTGTCTCACCAGACCTCCGGTTTCCACGCAACGGCTTACAAAAAGAGAAGCGCGAGTGCGAGTGTGTAACCGACCGAGCACTCTCCTAACTCCTAGGGTAACGGACTAGTCCGCCCGAACTGCAAACGTCCATTCCTGGTCCAAAGGCCATTGCAGTTTAATGACACCAGGCAGAAAGTATCGGGCGCATCGGAACCGCCTACCTCCGAGCGCCCCGGACATTTCCCGGACGTTTTGGCAGCGGACGCCGCACAGGGGCACGCGCAGCGAGCCCAAGTGGCACTGGGGGCGGGGTGGAGGGCAAGTCCGAGGGGTCACGCTGCTGTTCGTATAGGTCGCATGGACTGGGCAGCTGAAGCAGGAGCAACAAGCCCAACAGGCATTGTCAACACAATCACTCGGTGCAACATTCCCACAACTCCTACACTGACCAACGGGATGGGCAGGGCAACGCGCGTTCGCACGCCCGGTGCGCCTCTGACGCCGCAAGGGCTCACGTGCATGTTCCGGGGCATGGTTCCTCGGAGCTGGTGGATCCGGTGGGCGTGGTGGCATTCGCCGTGGAGCTGAACGAGGAGGGCATGGGGGAGGTGGCGGGGGAGGTAGCACAGCATTTGAGGGGGTACATGGTTGATGAAGTGCTGGTGGCACGGGTGGTGGCGGTGGTGGTGGGTACCGCCGACCATCTGTCTCGCGACACACTGGGGAAAGGCGTGCATCAATCAAATGCATGACATTCGTTAACATTGTGCTTAAATGTAAGACTTGGGATTGTAGATCTTGGATGGCTTGCGCATGAGAAAATGGAACATCCAATCTCTCGGTGCCATTCGCAGGCAGTGCCTCGTGGGAAATAGTCGCACCAGAAGCACCTTCTGCCGCACAGGTCGCAGGAGGAGCAGTTTCATCAGTGGCAGAACAGGCGGAGCTGAGGGTGTCAGGGTCAGCTTGCGACGAAGGGTCCAACTGTGTGTCGCGGTTATTTTCGAGCGGCGCATGCAAGTCGTTGATGTCCTCCCACGTCCAGTCACGAAAGATTGGGAGCAGGCCTCCCGCAGCTGAGGATGCATCGCCATGGAAAGTCAATGTGCGATTGGCAACATGAAACAGAACACCGCATAGGAGGCGGGGGCGCCGTGAGATGGCTCCCTGCTGAGAGTTGATCCGGAGCCAAACACCCCAAGAAGTAGTGCCCTCGACGCGAATCTGTGGTACCCCTAACGAAGCGAAACGCCCGTCCGAAATGAGAATGTTGATCTTCTGAACAAACGCAGCAAGAGACATGGACAAGTAACGTGTGAATTGCACTCGACCATACGAGGCACCTGAAACAGAGTCAGTGGCATTGTTGCTGTCTCTTATGTGTGGTGAAGCACTTGTGCATCGTTCCCTGGGAGCAGCAGCAGCAGCAGCATCATGACCCCCAGACGGCGCGAAACATTCTGCACATGCCGTGAACCGGCACGTTTGCGAGCACTGATAATACACAGCTTGGGGCGGGATTTGCATATTGCATATCCTGCAACGGCGTCGTGTTCCTCGCTGGGCACTGCGACGCTGCACGCAAGCATGTTGATGGAGGTGCGTGGGGAAGACGTTGGTATCAGCAACATCGCGGTCGTGACGATCAGCATTATTAGAAACCGCGGGCAGGGCATTTACATCACGTGTGTTCATGTGAGGCTCGGCACACAGCGGTTCAGCGGACGGCGCTGCATTTAAATGTAATAAGTCTGCTGGCCAATGTCCGAGCTCTCGGAAGGCGCTGACTGCCCGATCTAGCTCCGACGCAAGGGGCAAGCCTGCATACACCTGCAAAAGGAGATCTTGTAAAAGGTTTGGAATGTGTCCTTTTGCATCCACAACAGCTGGGACTATACATCGAACCCCTAACCTAGAACCTGGCGGGTGCTGCGAAACGAGCCGACGGATGTCAGCAACTGCACTGCTTCGGCCTGATTATTCCTGTTCGAGATACTAATGAGTTCTGCATATGCTTGGGCAAAATGCCCGGCATCATGCAGTTCACGAGCTAGCCTTTGACTAAGCAATTCAAACCAGGGAATCGCCATACACCAACCTCGAGCTGCGTCAAGATGCAAGAGGCCTGATGCTTGCAGGAGTAACGGGCAGTAAATGAAGGAATTTGTTTCTTCACTGTTTGATGCCGGCGGCATTGCGGAAAACAGATTACTCTGATGGTTCATGGTGGCGGTTGTATCGCTGCAACCAGCGACAGATGTTACCGGCAGAGGGAAATTATGGGTACACCCTGGCAGGCACACCCAATTTGTGGACCCATGCGCTAAATCTATCACTAAAATGCGGTGTCCGTCGGAAGCATCTCGGCTCTACGCTTTGCTGCCCGCTAGTTCAGGGTGGCTGGGGTTCTGTGGTTTGTCTGTTTGTTTGGGGGGTGCCTCCTTGGCCGGGCTTGGTTAAGGGACCGCATGCCATGGCAAGTGCCATGGATTTGGAACTCGTTGCTCTGCATCCCACGGCAATGGAGCATGCAAGAGGACGCATTACATAGACATGTTTACTACACTTCTTTGGGAATGCTGCTACAGGTATGGAGGACAAGGCTTCAGCTGTCCCAGGGTTCCAGACAAAGCATGTATGATGCCTTTGCAATTGCATGGTGTCCAATGTCGGCCTACTGCATATGGCTCGCAGTTTGGGAACTACTGCCGGGACCTGAGCGGATACAACTATATGTGGAAGTGTCTTTGGTATATCCTGAGTTTGCGCTGGACATGCTGGGTTCTGTTTATGCATATAGCTGCAGGGGATCCTTGGAGTCAATGGACTGATTTGATGTATGTTTTGCAACGCTGGCTGCGAGGGGCCTACCGATTGCAGCTCCGCAAGCCGACATGGCCAACCCTGCTCACGGTGACCCTGGCTCAACTTTGCGCATACATCTTGCTTCTTTTCAGTTCCGAGCTGTTACGGGTAACAGGGCTGCCTTCATGTCTGCAGCTTTTCTGGCAATTCTGGAGCTTACGGAAATTCGACGTGAGTGAGCCAGCAGCATGGATGGCAAGGAAGGCGCCGCGGAGGAGGAGGACAAGGCGGAACCTCCGGCTGAGGATGGAAGCGCATCCGCCTACATGGCTGAGAGGAGACCCCGACCCACAGTGGCGCCGCCGGAGCCGTACAGCTACAGTCGAAGATATAACTTGGAACAGCCGGTTGTGTGTTTAAGATGGGGTTTGTGTTCCAAGAGGGGATGCTCTCCCGAACCATTCGACATTATTCAGAAACGATTTCGATGTTTTCCGAAACCATTATTCGATCTGTATTGTTCTGCTGCCAGGTTAGACTTGTGCATGCTGTGAGATCGGATCAGTCGGTTGGCCCTTGTCGAACGTGCTCCTGTGAACCTCGCAGGGATCACAGAGCTTGAGCCGCAGATGTTGTGGTCCCTCGAACACATTCATTGGTTCATTGATCTGAGATTTCCGGCTTGGCATGATTGGAGATCACTGAACCCACGCCTTGGAACAATTCTGATCACTGCTGCAACATGCAGCACTCGTCAGATGAGAGCCATGGGATCCTTGGCGTCGTCGCTAGCTTCGCGAGACAGTCGCAGGACCGCAGATGGCACAAGTGTTGTCAACTGCACCTATATTTTACTTGGTAGCCACAGGCAGTTCGCATCCTGCTGGTCGTTGACGTTCACAGATTGCTCTGAAACCGGTCAGTCGCGCAAGCTATGGTTGTGTGACTTTTCGCTTCGCGCAGGGTCCAATGGAAGAAACCGTGCCAGAAGTGCCGAGCGAGGACCGTGCATGTCAGAAACTTGCAGGTCGATAGGATAGTAGTTCCAAAGAGCACGCTGGCACTGACCTTGCTGTGAGAACTCATGAGTACTACCGCCTGCGGCAGGACTCTGGTGATTCTGCGTCTGTCGAGCAGGAGAGCGAGGGCGAGGGTTCACTTTTGACGTCTCGGGTTTCGCAGTATAGTCCGGAATCTGCAGTTGGGAGTGCGGATGAAGCAGAGCCAGCAGAGCTCACGATGTTCAAGAGCGCAGAGTTGTACCTGAGAGCGTCTGGCCTGGACAAGCATCAGTTTGTGGCCCCATATGGCAGAGATAAGACCTCGAGCTGCGCTTGAGAATGTCGGGGCTTTAGTGTTGAGTTGAAGGGTTGGTTTAAGGGTGGGAGGGGACTTGACTAGCAGATAGAGGCTAGAGGCTGTAGAGCGCTAAGGAGGAATTGCGTCTTCCGACCGTTAGTAAGTAGGGATCCCGTGTTCCAAGCAACCTTCTCGGGACTCGGGGCCCTACTGCCTTCCTCCCAAGAAACTTCGTCCGAGCCGGATGCGCCCGAATAGCGCCCTAAACTTCAACATTCAGTCAGTCATGTTCAGTCCTAGACGGCCGACAGCGTCTCAGGTACATCATTGCATCCGATTGTACTGGCGCCGGCACATTGAACTATTGTATGCCCCAGCCTTGAGTGGTTGCCGTGGGCATGCGGCATGTGCGTCATTCGAGTCATGACTCGTAGAGAGGGCCACGGCACTCAGGGTTTCAAGTATTCACATGTCACATTTCCTACAAAGTGATCAGGTGAGATAGTCAGTCTCCAACCTTTTCTCTGCTACGTCTCGTCAGGTCAGGCCTGTGCCAAGTCTTGGGCGCAGACTTTCGGGAGGTCGGTGCCTCCGAATCTTCGAAGGCAGCACGGAAGTTCTTGCAATGTCATTACGAGTGCCATCCGGCTGAAATTTAGCTGCTGCAAAGTGCCAGTGGCAGAGTCGGCAGAGTGCGAAGTGTAGGCAAGACAGGTTAGACAAAGCGTAGGCAGCTGGCAGCTTTGATGAATAACTAACAGTAAATAACAGTGACAACGGCGCAGTCGGACATGGAAACGAGTTGAGCGTAATCGCTGGCTTATTGTAGCGAGTATCGGCAAAAGTTCGTTGAAGCTTGCCGGCGGCTCAGGCGAGCACTTGTTCGTCGACTGCTATGGCAACCACGGCAGTGGCCACTGCGTTGTTCATAATGCTGTTTGTGACCCGGTGGATTTGGCAGGACATACCGAGGATTGCCGAAGCGTTTGACTGTGTGTGTGCGCGCATGTTTTTGTGCTCTTGCTAAGTCCAGCGATATTCAAACTGCAGCACCTAAACCCTAAACCCTAAACCCTAAACCCTAAACCCTAAACCCTAAACCCTACAGTAGGAGTAAGAGTTGAAACTTTGTGAGGGGTTCCCGGAGGTAGGCAGAGCGTGTGAGTGGCATCTGCATATAACTAACTGCTCCACAGGACCTGTATGCGGCGGGTCCGCCCTGCACCCCGTTTTCTTCATTGAGTTCGAAACGGTGGTCGGAGCAGTACGACCCGTTCCAGTCAGATGACCGTAGCCGCCCCGTCATCGAGATGTGCAGACACATCAGGGACCGGACCCCGAAGACCTTTGTTTTAGAGCAGGTGGGCCTGTTTCGGTTTGCGTGAGGCTTGATTACGTTGGCTGCTTGCACTGCCCCACCCCCCCGCACCCCGGCCAATCTCATCCCTTTCCTGTGCTTGTGCCCCAAGAACGTGGGACCCTTCGCTGGCATTTTGATTTTTGGGGGATTACAAGACACGTCACAAACAACCCTCCAATCCCGCACATGGGCTCGTCGGTTGGTTGGTTGTTTGCCCTGTCCTTAGCCAGAAAAGCAAGAATGCAGTTGACCCTACCGTTTGCGGGAGGTTCCCACATTCATCGCCCCGTGGCCGCGGCAGTGCCAGGGAGCCTTTTTCGACATGTACAAGGCCGGGGTGGGAGCGGGAACGTCAGTCTGAAACTTCCATGCAGCCATGCGGCCAGCTCCGAGACAAACATTGTGTGTGCGAAGTCTGGATTCGCAGGCTGTTGTGTAGCGTGGGCCAGTACAAGGCAGACAGCAGACAAGCAGTCAAACAGCACAACATCCAACACCTGACATATGTGTTTGTAGGTTGGTCCTTGGGTCGTCTCGTCATCGTCGGCGGATGGGGACAGCCTTGCGACTGGCTCTGCTCTGCTTCATGCCATTATCTGATCTGTGGTCAAGCGCAAGAGCCGTACAAGTCGAGTCGTCAGAGCCGAGTAGCAGTGAGGAGCAGGCCAGCCGATCTGGCAGCAGTGAACAGTCGGCCGGATCAAGCAGCAGGCTGATGCGGCTGAACTTCTCAAGCTGAGACGACAGCAACAGACATCAAAAGCACGAGTGAGCTCACTGCTGAGCCGTCAGCGGAAGAAGATGCGTGAGGAATTTCTGGAAAACGATGGGAATAATAATCAGACTGCAGATTTCCAACATACATACTTTTCTACCAAGCTAGCTTCTCGCACATTGTGGTGGAACCCAGGCGAAGTTGTGCAGCAGTGCGAGTGGACAGACAAGAATAGGCGGCGTGCCGTGTGGCTCTACTTCTCCAGCCTTGTGTCTGCTGTGAAAAAATTGTTTCTTGGCGATGTTGCTGATGGGAATGGCCAGGGGGAGTCAGCAGCAGATGCCGAAAGCATCCCTACAATTCCATTCGTCCTGTCACTGAATATCTTGGATGATACTAACATCAAATTGGGAGATGGTTTGCGTGGCTCCTCGGATGTCCGCAGCGTAATGTGCAATATTCAGCACCACATCCTTTTCAAGGATGTTTCAGATGGCTTATCAAACGACTCCGTACCGACATGGTTTCTACTGCACCAGCCTCTAGTCGCATTGCCACGTGCCAACGCAGAATCCATTTACGGAGAGTTTCGGGCCTGGCTTCTCAGTTTTTGTGGGTCTGCGGGCCAACGATTGCAGAAGTGGGGCATCGTTCGGGACCTTTTCAGATTCGTGAAGAGTCATGTGCTGATATTTATTTCGGATGCCCTCAAGGCGAACGACTCACTTGTTCGTGTTCTTGCCCATGAAAGCATTGAAAACAGCAAGCAAATATGCGACGACCAACCTGCCTCGACCATGCTGATCCACGTGCACTGTCTGGTGCACCAGGCTGCTTTAACAAGGCGAACACTGGCCCTAGGGGTGCCAGGCTTTTGGAGCAACTTGGTGCGACTGGGGCATTTATTCGAGTCGCACAACTTTCGTCAGCGGTTCCACGCAGCGATGGCAAAAGTGATTTGTGACAATGACAATTTTCAGTTCGTGGAAGTGTCGGAGCTTCCTGCGGAAGCTAGGGTGTGGAAGCAGATGACAATAAATCATTTGCGGCTGCATTCGGATCATGGTCACACTGGGCGAGTCAAGGCCGGGAAGGTTTCGAGGCATCTCAAGTCCATCCACCGCCATATGCTCAAGGATAACGGCAACCCTCGCAGTGAGACCATAACTCACTACTGCATCGGCCCCTCTTGCTGCGCCAACAAAGACCAAGCAAAGATGAGTTTGCTGGCGTCTTTTGGAGAGATGTTTGCATATATGACCGTACCTTTGTTGTACAGATGGAAGCACTGCACGGAGGCCTGCAACTTCGTTCGTGAAGGCTGCTTTTTTCATAGAATCCTTCCCCGGACTTTGGAAGCCATGCCGAACATGCAAGGTGTCCCGTCTGCAAGGACTAGTGGCTTAATCGAGCCACATTGCTTGGGCCACTTGTCCAAACTAAGGTCAATCCGACAAGATACTGGAGGCAATCGAGGCATTGCGACAGGCGGCAGAGACTGAGGCTGACACGACAGAGTTGAGCCGCACGGTTGAGGAGCTTTTGGATCGGGACACATCCTTCGCAGAGGCAAATGCAAAGCGACAAAGATTGGTGACAGAAGCTTTCCAAAAGGAGGATTTGGAGACCACGGTTTGCATTGTAGACTTTCTATTGCAGCCTTTAGACGCCATCACGAACAAAATGCTCAGGAGAACCACTATTCTAAAGAAGTTGCGATACCGGGACATTCAGCCTGGCGAAAATCTGCGGGATCTGAAGGAAGCGTCCAAGACTATTTTTTTGGCTTGGACATCTGGAGATCTGGGTATCCAGACGCTCCGGGCATTTCTTCGCAACATGCGAGATGAAGATCTGACGACGTACTGCCGCAACTTTTCTGGTGCTGCGCACCCAGACTGTGACATGACCAAGACATGTTTTCAGCTCACGGTGTTTGGGCTGACCGACACATGGAGGCGCTTCTGCCTGCCAGTCACATGCTTTCCGTGGAGCTTGTTCCAGCTGCTGACGAAGAAGGAGGCGGAGTTCTGCGTGCTGTGGGACGAGAGTTTCAAAATTCTTCGGAAGTGCCCTCAATGTGTAGACGGGGCATTCTCCAGCCTGCTCTTGTCTGCCAACTTCGAAAATCTGCAAAGCCTCGACCCGGTTGACAGGGCGGCCTTTATTGACGAAGTCAAGAACAAGTTGCTTGCCATTGCAGCGTTTTGCCCGCTTGCTTCAGACACAGTGGAGAACTTGCACGGGCAGAACCAGTTCAACCTGCATTCATGGCGGGGCAAAGCCAAAGCCACACCAGCTGCAGCAGAGACCTCGGTCCTGAAAACATTGGCTTCGGAACATGCTTACGGTAAGTCTCTGGTACATGATCTTGTCATGCCATCAAAGACAAGAGTTGCCCAGATGATGCGGAGGATTGGCGCCGGCCACAAACGTGCTGGTTGGCGCAGCTTGAACCACAAGCAAAGACTTCGTAAAGCAGCGTCTGCAAAACCCAGAAAGCTGAGCGCCTGGAATGTGTTTTTCCGGAAGAATCTGAAACAGTGCCAGAAGAAGTTGCCTAAGGATGAGTTCAGGCGTCGCTCTCGGCAGTGGGGCAGGCAGTGGAGACAAATGTCTTCCCAAGAGCAGCAGAGTTTCAAAATCGATTCACAATATGAACAGTCTTGCCGTGAGGAACTGGCAACGCGTGGGTTGCGTGCTGGAGATAGATTCGACCTTGCATCGGATGGCGCGGCGCGGGAAGGTGGTATTCATCTGCCGCCAGACGCCTTGTCAGCGGAGCAGCTGGAACTCGTCGCAGGTACGGCAAAACTGGTTTTTTCCTGACACTGACACTGTTAGATTCTAGGAAATGCAATGTCGGTTTTTCATCTATGTCTAGGTCTTTGTCCATGTCGAAGTCTACGACTCAACTTCTGACTCTGTGTGCGTGTGTGCACGTGTCAGTTTATACCGTCTATGTCCATACCATTCCTATAATAGATTCCCGAACGAATGAGTATCAACATATCGTATGTAATATGTAACAATATGTATGTCTAGTCTGAGCGGGGTTCTGTGATGTAAGCAGCGGCTGGTGGTGCCGATTACAAGGGTTTTTGCAGCTACGAGAACTATCTGGTATCTAGTGGTTAGCAGGATTTGAGGATTTGGCCTAATTCGAGTCTTCAACCTTCGTGATTGTAGGGTTCTTCAGAATCACAATAACTGCGCCTGCCTGCTATTAACAAGACAAAACACCCAACTATAACGACTATAACTATAACAGGTTTCTGAGTCTGTGCAATTACTCCCAGGCCATCGCTTCCGCAAGCGTGTGTCAGCAAAACGACTGATGCAAAGCAACGACGACCAGGCAGAGCACAGCTTTTGGAATTTCTACGGGTTGGGGCTGCAAGACAAGGATGGAGCAATAGCTCGGGGCCGCATTGAGTTCGAGACACCCCAGGCGACTATTGACAATGCTGTGAATGCTTCCTTGCATGCGAGTTTGGAGCAAGAAGATCCAGTGGCCACAGGGTCCGATGTCACTGCTCCGAGGTGCAAAAGTCTTTATGGTTACTGTGCTACGTGTGAAGCTTTCCATCCCAATGCAATGAAACTGGCACGTGCATTTGCAAAACTCTGCACGGATCGATGCCTTTCTGCGGGAAGCTTGGTGAAGCTGCGACCAGTGTTTCCCAGCATTGTTTCCGAAGGTTCGCCTGAAAGTTCGGAGAGCCTGGAGAGTTATTTCTTTCTGGGGGTTCATTGCCGCAGGCCATTGCAGCAGGTTCTTGTGAAAGCCTGGCCCAGCGGACAAGGCCAGGAACCAGGGAATTTTGACAAGTTCTCTTTGACCCAGCTTCGCGCGGGAGCCTCTGAAGATGCTTTGCAGGCTTTGCCTTCGTTTTCGACGTCGTATGAAGTGTTTCGATTGCTTGCAGCGCAGTCCAATGGCAAGTTGGAGACAGTGGCAGTCGATGTTCTTGAATATATCCTGGAGGCTGGGTTGTGGAGCATCGAGCGACTGGAAGTGACTGTCACAGGCAGCTCCGGCAGCATGAGCTTGCAGACTTCGGTGACACCAGCGGCCAAGCAGAAAGTTGAGCTGCCATTTGGCTTGCAGCATACCAAGAGGAAGAGGAAAGCAAGGAGGCCTCCAGTTTCGCGTAGAGCCAGGGCTGAGGCCAGGGGTCGCGGTCGACGGCACGGTGGCAGAGGCAGACGTCAGGTAGCTTCCTCTTCGAGTTCTAGTTCTTCATCATCATCTGAACCAGCTGACAAATCAGATCGCTCTCGGGATGATTCTGCTCTTTGTTCTGACTCCGACGAAGACAGAAGGCCGCCCATTGACAAGGAAGCAGAAGCAATTGCCATGCCGAATGCTGCAGCTGTAGACGAAGCTGCTGTTTTGAGGGAAGCTGAGTCTGAACTCCATGTGGATCATTTGAAACGGCAGCAGCTCGCTGAAGCTCATGCTCGTGGAGGATCGTACTTCGTGCGAGAAATTGGCTTTGATGAGGGTTCGGTAGCACCTACGTCCAGGAGTGTTTGTTACCACTGCGGTCAAAAGATTGCGAAAGGTTCCAGCCGATTTTCATATTTCTGGAACGAAAGAAGGCCATCCCGGTACATGCATGCAACATGTGTGGCGCATTTTCTTGATGCAGATCCCGATGCCGCCGATGCTAGAAAATTTCAAGCTGTGGAAGCAATGAGCCGCATTGCACAAAGTGCCAATGTGGACCAGCAGGTCATTTGTGCTGCGCAGCATCTCAGGTCTGTCCTGAGGTCCGAAGCTGCCTCGTCAGCTGTTCGCTAGCCAGTGAATGCTGCGTGCTGCTAGGAAGCAGTAGGCCGTAGGCCAGCCGATAAAGGTCAGTGCACCCTGTTGCAAAGGCTCCAGATCCGGACAGCGTTCTAAGTGGCATGCATCGCCCTGCATCGCTCTGAAGGTAGTGCGGTAGTACTACAAGTAGTATCAGTATAAGTAGTATAGAATAAGCAAATTTTAACAAATCGTAGGACCATGGACCGTAACTCACAAAGTTCAGGGCGTTTTCCGGCTGGTTGTAAAATGTTGTAAAAAAAATGGTCCCCGTTATATAGGGATCTGCCAGATCCTTACTAAACGGGGACCATTTTTTTTGGGACTACACAGGAGCCCAACGATTTCACGAACTTCACGGAGCTCAGCCCCATAAACACTACAGCCCCCGAGCTTCTATAACTCTATAACTATGAAAATACTATGACTATGACTTGACTATGACCATAACTATGACTATAACTGTAACTATAGACTATGGCTTTTTTTTTTATAACACTTGCTTTAGCATAACTTAACCGATGTCCTTGGTTTGATAATGATTGTGTGAGGTGTGTGCGGAAGCATCGCACAAGTTTTCCATGCTCAATGTGACATTGTGTGTATGTGTGTCATATCATTCATATTATGTTTTATCTATTTGTGTACTAATAATACCTTCGGTATAACTAACGCAATCTGTGTCGAGTGCAACGTCATGCGATATATTTTGCAATGTGGGAGGCCCCAGAGTCACTTAAGAGTAGCTATACCTGCCAGTCAGTATCAGTGGTATCTTTATTGATAACAATGATCATGATAACAATGATAACTTGTAACATTGTTAACGTAAAGTGAGCTTACAATTCCTTACTGATTTTTGATGTCATTTCTGCGGCAACAGCAGCTGAAACTGTGTGCCACGGTGCTGGGCTCCAAAGGTGGCCAGCACAAGTGCGGAGTTCAAAGAGTCCAGTGGAGAGAACAATCAAGAAAGTGCCTCTGTGATGCCATGTGTCGTATGTCACATTCTCTGACCAAAAGTCTTGGGTTTGTGTGAACCATAATTATCTTCCTGTGCAGACTCCCTTCGACTACTTCCTCACCGGGGAGCTTCACGATGATGATTCCGACACTGCTGAGATCTTTGGCGTGAACAGGATCCCCACTCGGTACCATGTCGGGCACATGCTGGTCAGGACGGGTGTTTTCGTTTAGCTCCATATGCTGCTTATATTCTGCGTTTCTGCAGTGAGTGTCAGTGTGTGTGTGTGTGCATGTGTAGGGGTATGGTCTGGTATGTATGGGTGCCAACACCAGGCCATTATCCGATTGATGCTTTGGCCAGGAGCAGGGACTTCGGCAGCCCGCAGTGTCGACTGCGACTTTATGTGATTGGGGCACAAGAATCAATGATTGATTGGAGCAGCTTTCAGAGCATGATGCAGTTTTTCGGAGATTTCCTATCATCAGTGCATAGCCCGAGTACCATCTCACAAGTTGTGGACTGGGTCCGTGATCAATTGGGTTCTCCTCCGACTGTTGTGGTGGGCAGCATGCAGCAGGACCTGGGTTGCTTGATTTTCTCCGCTCCTGTGTGTCTGAACACGCGGTTTTCCAGAGGCAGACCTGTTCGCGCGTGGTGGGTCGCACGTGGGGTCCTCATGGGTCCCGAAGGCCCTGAACATATAGTTCCGGAACCTTTTTGGGGGTTGGAGTGCTTGCAGAAACGGTCCGAAACGGTTCTAAACGGTTTCAGAACTTGCCGGTGGTTGCAATTAGAGCACGCCAACCCTTCCGGGATTTTTCCTTGGTGTTCAAAAGCCTGGCCCCTGGAGGAGAAGCGACCCAGGCAGCTCTCGGAGAAGTCCGCGAGAGAGTTGGCGAAGTGGCAGGAGGAGCTTGGTGTGCGGCCAGGCCTGGCAGCTCACAATTTGTGCCATGTCATGTCATGTCCACAAAAGCAGAGTGTGAGGCATTCGAAATATTAGAACCCTGAGGAGATGAGCCTTACACCGGAGAGTTGCCAGCCACTGCTGTGAGCTCCCTGACTATGCGGGAGAAGATGGTGCTGAACCTGATGTGGATGAAGATACAGGTGCCTGGGTAGGTAGTAAGTATATAGCAGGGTACAGCGGGCGGTGAGCGCAGTCGTGGATGGAGCCAGAATTCGTAGCGGCTAGTCAAGTCTGGCTAGATTGGGCTAGCGGTATAGCCTACGGTATAGCCTATAGCTTATAGCCATAGCAAAACGGTATATAATGTACACGAATCTATGATTCTATGACTATGTAACTATGTAACTTTTGGTTTATATGATTAACAACAATCAGTGAAGGTGCACAATGTGTAGGCAAAAGAGGTTATGTGGGTCTGTGATGAAGCTTGAATGCAGCCACAAGGCCCAGACTCAAACAGTCAAAAACCGTTCAAACCGTTCTGGACTGTTATGGACCAGCTGTGGATGAAAAACCGGTCATGTTCTGAAACTGTTTAAAACCGTTTAAAACCGTTTGTTCAGTTTCTGGCAAACCAAGCAAAACCAGAACAGTCTGAAACCGTCCGGACCGCTCCTGACTGTTTGTAAGCTGATTCCAGAGTACAGTACGAAACCGTCCGAACCGTTTTGTGCTCTTCCAGAATGCCACTTTATGTCACATAATTTATCACATAATTCCGTAATTCGCATAACAGTATATATATATATATATATACGTATGTATTTTTATGGTATACGGTATATGTATATATCTATATAGCCTATATATATATATACGAATATAAATTGTATCCTCGTATCATACCGCATCACACTGAATCTTACCATGGTCAAATTTGGTAACATCGACTGCCGTATCATTTGTTGTGACATACGTATACAGTATACCAGTGGAATCGGAAGCATACCTTATACAGTTATACACGTACACTTACACACACACACACACAGTACACATCATAAAAGGATGGAGCTTGTCTGCGTCTGTAGGTGGTTGCCAACAGCACAGGCATGAGTGGCATGGGCCGTGATTCATGGCCTATTCTTTGCTGCTTCTGCAGGCCAGACGTGGGCAACCGAAGGAGCAAAGATATGTTTTGGACCTGGCCAGCAGGGCCCCAAGAGGTGGAGTTCCGATTACCGAATACACGTGAACTGTCGTGGTGCTTTCAAGCACAATCCGTGTGAAACTGTTTCACGCAGTGCTGCTGACCGTCTGCGGTGCATGTAGTCAATACAGTCTATACAGTGTTTTGCCAAGGAAGTTTGGCAAGGGAGGCAGTGTCCCGATTTGGGAAATGTGGCTCGGTGACAACACGAAACAAATTCTGGAGCTTTGAGCACGACCGCCTTCTTTGTGGGGAGGACATAGCTGCGCGAGCAACTTTATGGTGACATGCATTGCTGTGCTGCATAGCTGCGTAGCCGAGTCAGAATCAGTTAAAAACAGCCCGGCTTGATGTTGGTATTTGTGGTGCCTGCAGGAATTGTTCGCGCTGCAGGGCTTGGATCCTGCCCGTTTCCAGTTCCATGCTGGTGATTATTCAGCGATGAACAAGCTGGCAGGACGGGCCTCGTGATAGGATGTGACACAGGTTGGGACGGTTCAAGCGTTCATCTTGAGGCAGGTTTCTCCCTTCGGACAAGTTACCAATGGTGTTGTCATGGACATCGATCACATAGTCTTGGGTCTCAGACTTCTTGGCAAAAAAGGCTTCTTTTCAACCCCCCCCTTCTGGCTGCCCAAGGGGGGGGTTGAAACTGTGGGAGATCTGCGTAAATTCTTGCCCGAAGGAAATGCCATGACGGCCAGTGTTATGACGGCAGCTCTGTTCTCCTTGATGGCGTGGGCCCTGCCTGCTGGCCAGGGCCAACCGCTATTGCAGGCGCTTGCTCCGGAGCACCTCGAGCCGAGCTGCACTGGTGGCGTCTTCAGTGGCGACTCTAGTAGTGATGAGAACGAATCTGAAAGCGGCTCTTTCTGGTCTCGGTCCCGATCCAGAAACCAATCGGGAGCTTCTGCCACGAGCTCGCGGAGCCCTTCTGGCTCTGGATTCTGAGATTTCCGACTGACTTCTGAGTTCTGAGCTTGAAGCTTTACGGAAGCTCGCATTCGGCGAGGTTTGCGTGGGTTGCAGGCAGGGATGTTTCGGTGACCAGTGCTCCAGCAGAGATCATGTTACATGTTTGATTACTGTAAATTACTTTGGTTTATAAATAAGCTGCAGCCTGCAGCCCGCTACAGCCCTGCAAGCATGCACACACATAGACACACTCTTGCTACTCGTGCCCTAGAAGTTGTCGTCTGCAACAGTCTGCACTACTTATACAGCTTATTATACATACTGTACTTATACTGTATACTGTATACTGACTTATACTTATACTGATACTGATACTTACATTTACACTGCAATGCAATGCAAGTAATTCATGTATGTAGTCATAGTCATATGTTCGTGTCCACGGGCAGCCGGCGAGATGCCCTGGGTGTGGTGCGGGCAGCGCACGGCCCTATGGCCGCAGAAGTTCATTGCTGACACGCTTGCGGCAGAGTGAAACCTAGAGCTCAGAAGAGTTTTTGTGCTCCGATCCAGTCTGCTGGTGTGCATTTGGGTTGTTGCGCTGGCAGAGTTGCAGAACCATAGTGTCAGATTCGACTCATGATATGATATCATTTTGATGCGTTTTTCAGCATGTTGGATGCGTTGCCGCATTGACGGCATCATGCCGAAAGTGCTGACAGCTCGAGGCTCACTCCTGAGCCATCGTGTGTTGACGAAGCGACAGTTTGAACCTTGCCTTGCACAGTGTCCTGCCAGCGTCCGGGCCATTGCTTGCGGCGGTCATGGACCTCGCCAGTGCAGGGGCACCAGGTGCAGCCGGAGCAGCAGCGCTGCTCCTCGTTCTCACTTGCTTGGCTTGCAAGCAGAAGGAGAATGAGGTCGATCGAGTCATGGGCTGAGCTGACCGGAGCGTCGCAACTGTCAACTGTTGACTGTTGTCTTCTGTTTCTTTGGTGCGGCTGGGTTGAGTGCAGCTGAAAGGACAACCCGGAGGGCTCCAGCGCTTTGGTGGAGTTCCTCAAGCCCGGAGATTGCCTTTGCAAACGGTGCTTTTACCTCAAGCGAGGAAGCCTACAGAATATGCGAATCAGCGAACTGGTTACACACCTCGACGGCAACCCCGATTTCCGCGACAAGCCTCCAGGTTTGATTCATTCAAGCTCAGTGTTAAAGATTTGATTTGTTTTCGTTTTCAGACTCATTCCAACTCACACGGGCGACTACTCAAACTTGTCTGAATCTTTAAGTCCTACCTTGCCAATGCAAGGTACGACCGAATGCGCAAAACATTTTGCGAGTTCCAGATCCAACACCCGGCTCGGAAGTATCGGCACGAGAAACCCGACATAAAAGTCTTGCTTGAAAAGAAGGAGGAGACTTACGTAGACGTCAGCAAAGCCACTCGGACCAGCTTGCCTTCGATGTAGCAGGACATGAAACAGTGAAACATGTGCGGTGCCCGTTGTCGCATCATGTCATCATATGCGATTCGTGTCGCAGAGCTGAGACGACGATGACGATGACGATGACGACGACGACGAGGACGGCGACGACGATGACTGTGACCGTTGGCGACGATGGTAACGACAACGACGACGAAGCAGACCGCTCATCGTTGACTTGCCTACTCAGGCAATGACATGGAGATCAGTCAAAAAGTTCTGCCAAGACGAATACCCAGGGATGGTATTCCGAAACGACGCGGCCCGGAAGGCGTTCGTCATCAGGCAGGGCCTACGACTCCAGGCAGACGATGCTGGTGTCGAAGGCGTCGTGACGGCCAAGGACTCGGACGATGTTAAGGAGCTGAAGGTCGGCAAGCGGATCGCAGCATCGAAAATCAGAGCCCAGCACTTGGAGGATGCTGCAGACATGTCGAGGGAGCAGATCAACCAGATGCATGCCAAGAACGCTGCGCAGCTTGCTGTGGAAGTGAATGATGAGGCCGGATTGCAGTGTCACCGTTGACACCCTTGGCCCTTGACCAGTGATCACATGCTTGAGTTTCAATCCTACTGAAGTCTCGGTATCGCCATCGTATCGATGATCAATGATTGATATGATTATAGGTAGTTGTCAGTTGCTGCTGATGGACCGACTGATGGTCGCATGATACGATATGATATGTGCGGAAGCGATAGCATCTGTTGCTGCAGGACGAAGTTGCGGCGACCAAGGCGGGCCAGAGCATGGATGATGATCCCTCGCAGAAAGGCGAGCGACAAGGCGAGGACGATGATGAGAGCAGCTCCTCCCAGTTTGGCTTTGCTGCCCCCAAAGCTCGAGTGCGGAGCAAAACCAAGCCGAGCAAGCCAAGCTCTGATATTGGTTTGAAGGCTTCGAAGAAGCTGCCAGCCGGATCGCCGCTCAAGCCCAAGCCGACGCTTGCTGCGCCAGCAGCCATGCCAGCTGAGCTGGGTAACCTCAAAAAAGCGGTGCAGGCTGTCAAAGCCCTTGATCCAAGCTTGATCTGGAAGGGTGCTGTGAAGGATGCCGAGATCAAGGCACGGTTCAAGAAAGCGGCCGATCTTTCCTCTGCCTTGGAAAAGGAGGCAGTGTCGCTGGAAGAAGGTTCCGAGACGGCCCAGGTAGTCCGGACAGCCCTCAACGAGGCCACAGAAGTCACCAACAGTGCCCAGATTGTGCTTGAAGTTCTGGGCAAGCTGCGGGGCAACAGGCAGGTCCTGCCTCTTTTGCAGGATGCAGAATTTGCCGCTGAGCTCACGAAGGCTTTGCAAGCCCCGGCCATGGATGCAGACACCCTGGCAGCTATCCTCAGCTACCTGGGCTCAAAGGTTGCAGCAGAGGCGGGATTTGGTTGTGCATGTTCTTTGGCGTTCGCCAGGGTCTCACAGTCTCACTTGTCCGCTGTCGAGGCACCACCGCAAAAATGGCTTCTTACTACCGCTTGCATCTGTTTGATTTGTTCTTCATTCTCGTAACTTTCAAGCCGTTGACTGTTGGCTAGTGGCTTCTTGGCTTGTTGGGGACGCTGTTAAGAAAATCCGCAACGACTCCTGGCTGACCTGGCTGTGTGTTTCCGTTTCCCTCCTGTTCAGGGCGGGCCTCGCTGGCTTCTTCGGATGGTCAGTGTCGGCGACCCGACACATGTGCAGAGGCCGGAAAAGGCTGAGGACTCTGAGGAGTTCAAGACAATCTGGAGTTTCCATGAAATCTTCGATGTGGCCGACAGAGTCGACCAGATGTTGCTCCGGGCCCAGAGCAGTGCCACGTATGCTTGGATTGAGAACATCAAGACTATGGAGCAGCTGGACGAGGCCATCGTGCATTTTCCTCCGCCCGTTGGTTTGGTGCAATGCCCTGACGTCTTGAGGCGGGGACACTGGATGAAAGCCTTGTAGTCGACCATAGCCTGCCTGTCGTCTATCGGTCTACCGCCGCGGTTCGTTGCGTAGAGCAGACATGTGTCCGTTTTAGTTTTCGGTGTGCTTGTCCTGTAGCATGCAGGGCCGGCGTAAAGCCCGGTGCACCGAGCCTGGAGGGATTGCAGCCGGACTTTGGCAACACGGCTGGGCTCAACATCCAGGTTTTCACAGATTGGCAACGGCTGCTGAGTGCAATCTACATCCGTGATTATGAGAAGCAGGGCTCTGCTTTGCCGAACGGGGTGAAAGTTTTCATGAAGGAGGTGGTCTCAGCATCTTCGTACAGCTCACGTCTAGCTGTCTTGATGCGGCAAACACCGTGGAAGCCACTCGCGCGTCGAATGCTGGACTTTACTTCTACTTCTACTGACTTCTACAGCTACCGCTACTTCTACTGTAGATCTACTGCTACTTCTACTGTTGCCGCAGTCTATCGTCTATTGGTTTGGAGTGGCTCGCGCGTCAATCAACTTTCAAGTCCTTGCGATAGTGCGGCTTAGGCGGAGTAGGAAGCCTAGGCAGCTTTGGCCCCGCGTCGTCAGCGAGGCCAAGGGAGCCCTTGAAGGCCAAACTTTGGTCTCTCAGGCAAAGCAGAGTGCTGCGGCAGTGCGAGGCTTGCTGGAGGCCTACACGGCGGCCGAGGAGAAGGGCATGCAAGATGAGGCCGTCGCAGTCGTGCACGAGAAGCGGGGTGCATGCTCATCGAACTTGCGAGGGCTTCTGTCCGACGTGAAAAGGCTGACAGAGTGCAGTGAAGGCAGCAAGGAAGCGACGGAGGCGCACGAGGAGCTCAGCGCCAGCCTGAAGTTGCTAGAAGATCTCTGTGACGGCCCTCGTGTGCAAAAGGCTGTGAGTACGGCGGAGGCAGTGATCGGAAAGTTCTGGGCAGCTGGGCAGGGGGGCCAGGCAGCTCCCATCCGCTTGGCATCCAGCCCCGTCGACGGATCTTCGTGGCTCCCGTCGGCTGAGGATGACTCTATCGCGATGTGGTTCCAAAGCCTTGCGGCTCTTTGCTTTTGAGATGCAATTCAGAATAGCGTTGAAGTGGAGTGTATTCTTCTTTTCTCAAGTCTAGTCCGCGGTAGGTAGGCTGTAGGCTGTAGGCTTATTAGAGTCCTGCCGGCTCGAGGCTCCTTCTTCAAGATCTTCGGTGGGATGACGATGCGATTCAAAGAGGCTCTATGTGTGCATGACTTCCTTCTGAGGCTGAAAGGCTTCTTCGAGGGGGTTGCAACCTCCGAGGATGAGCCGGGGCTTTTGAAGCACGCGTGCGAGTTGTACTTTGAGTTGGACAAGATGTTATCTCCGTTCAAGTCTCCGGATTCCAATGCTCAGCAGCCTGAGCCGGCTGCTGTGGGTGCAGCGGGCCGCTTGCGGGCTTCCATCGCCTCAGCTGCCAAAACTTGGATTGGCAGCTTGATGCAGACTATGTCCGTGGAAGAGGTTGTGGCCAAAGTCAATGAGACTTTGCCGGCGCAGACTGCGGAGATCAAAAGTGCCGTGGCCAGCCTGAACTTGGCCAAAGAGTTGGCCATTGGGCTTCCAAAGGTGTCGGAGGAAGCTTCCTCCGAGGTGCTGGTCGCGGCCATGCCGGTCTACATCAAAGCAAAGTCTGTGGACGAGCACCTCCTGGACCCCTCAACGGTGGAAAAGAGCCATGAGTTTTGCGTGAAGGTGGACGCCCGGCTCGAGGAAGAGGTGGAGTCCTTGATGCAATCGGTGGCCGAGCTTGACAAGTTGGCCTTCAAGTACAGGTGAGGCGTTCTCATGATCTTGTAACGTGAGTGGGGAGCTTGCGTAGCGGTGTATCCTGTGACACATCTAACATCCAGTAGTCCAGTAGTCCTGTGTGCTCGCTTGTAAAATCATGCGTGTAAACTGTAAACTATCTAATCTAATGATCTATGATCTAAGTTAGTAGTATCAGTATAAGTAGTATAGAATAAGCAAATTTTAACAACTCGTAGGACCATGGACCGTAACTCACAAAGTTCAGGGCGTTTCCCGGCTGGTTGTAAAAAAAAATGGTCCCCGTTATATAGGGATCTGCCAGATCCTTACTAAACGGGGACCATTTTTTTGGGACTACACAGGAGCCCAACGATTTCACGAACTTCACGGAGCTCAGCCCCATAAACACTACAGCCCCATGATCTAAGTAAAGTAGGTAGCCTATGCAGATGCAGTATGTAGTATGTAGCATGGTCCGTCTGGTGCGTGTATGATTGCATGTTCGCAACGGGACTCCATTATGGCTCATCCCAGTCTGTCTGAAGGCCGGTGAAGCAGCACGCGTATGCCTGGGACATGAAAGATGTCATGTGGATGTTTGACAACTCCGAAGAGGTTGATGCCGATACCAAGCTGCTGTTGCAGTTGCGAAGCGAGGTGACCGAGACTTGCAGATCGGCGGAGAAGATTGGCTCCATGTTGGAGGCAGTGCCGGCGAACGATCATGGGCAGAAGCTCCGGAAGCTGTGCGCCCAGGTCAAGGACCCTGCTCAGCATCAGCATGCGTAGGCTGCATAGGCAGGGCTCGATCCTTCAGCCAAGTTTTGAGATTCAAGAATAGTAAAGACGACCTACGACCATGCTATAATACCACGCGTCACTCGTTGTTTATCATGTCGTGCTGTTTTATCTGTTTTGACAAACCCTGGAGGAGCTGCGGGGAGACGTTGCGTTGACGATTAGCACCATGCTCGCTTGCGACGTGGTCTTGAATGCCAAGCATGCTGGGAAGCAGAAGCTCGTTTGCGCCGATGTCTTCAAGTACATGGGCTCCACCTTGGGCGTCACGAAGCGCGATCTCTCCAACGTTTCCGGCAAGCTGATGGCCCAGCTCCAACAGTTCGAAGAGCCGCAGGCGGCGAAGAAGCGCTCGATGCAACTTGCATCCATAGCCCATAGCCGTAGCCGAATGAACAAGGTCCGGTCTGTGAGTGGGAGTCTGTGTTGCAGGGCTGTCGGTTTGTAAGTGTGCGACCGTGTTTGATTCGTTTTTGTATGCCGAGGATTGAGAGTGGCGCTGGCAGCAGCCGAGATGGTGTGGATGGTGACGCCGCCATTACCATCGCCAGTGCCGACGATTCATTGGCATCGGCGGCAAAATCGGCTAAGAAAGCCAAGAAGGACAAAGGCAAGGACAAGGACGATAGCCAGAAGAAGCAAAAGCCGGCACGCCGCGACAGTACGGGTAGCAAAGGTTCCAAGAAGTCCCGCACCGAGTGAGTCAGCCGATCATTTTCCGAATGCCGGATCATGATTGCGAAGGGTCCCGAGGACGGCTGATCGCATGGCGAGGCAATGAGCTGTAATAAGTAGGTCACCAGGTAACGGTATGGATAAATAGGGTACTACTTCGCAGTGCTGGTGAAGCCACGTTGCTCTGCCTGAGGCCTCGGGGTTTTTTAAAGGACTGTCACTGTGTCTCTGAGCACCTTTCCTGTGCGAAGTGCCAAAACGACTGTGGTGCAGTTTGCAAGTGCGAAGCCAGTGTGTCTGAAGGTTGGTTCAGTAGTAATTCAAGATTCATTCATTCACACACCAAGCTCCACAAACCATTCTCAACGAGGCCGAGGCTTGTTAAGACATGATTGGCCATCTGATTGGCTGAATTGGAACGGGGTCTCAGTGTGCAGTCAGCAAGGGGTCAACGCCCCAAGTACAAAAACTTGCTCAAGGAGATTGAGGAGCAGGCAATATAGTTCCTGAGATTACAAATATAGCTTTTGAATACCATCAAATAGTCCGAGAACCCTGGGGCCCACCAACACAGAAACAAACCACCGACTGAACCAAGATATAACTGTAGAGTGTTTGGACAACGAGGCAAGCCCACCTCCAATCCGGTCTTTCATCCTAAAGGTCCACCGCCTCCGCCTGGCGTTGAAATCAACCTGGACCCAGGTGGCTCTAGTGATGTCAGCTATGAGGAGGCGGAGGGAGCGCCGACGGAGACAGCATCTGCAGCAGGTAGTATGGATGAGGAGCAGGACGACTCGAACCCTACACCCGCAGCGGTGTCTACAGCTCCCGCGGAAGTTCCTGCAGCAGCCTGTGACATACCGGAGCAGGATGACTCGAACCCTAGGCCCGGAGCGGTGCCTACAGCTCCCACGGAAGTTCCTGCAGCAGCCTGTGACATACCGGCCCACCTCTACATTTCCCTTCCACCGTGGGCAGCTGAGGAGGCAGAGGAATCCGAACGTGGTTTTGAAGACGACCCGCCAATGGAGACGAACTCTGCGGCTGCAGCCGACACAGGCGAAGACCACGGTATGGTGGAAGGAGCAGCCGGCGCTGCTGATGATAGGCGCTTTGATCTCGAGCTGGACGACCCGGACTCACGGCCGGAGCTTACTTCGGGTTCAGCAGAGGAAAGCTCGGAGGACAGCTTCCTCAACACCCTTGACTTCGGCTACACCAAAGGCACCAAAGACTAAGCCTCATTGGCTCACAAGCTCGGCTGCAGCAAAATCCGCGAGCGCCTTCCTGGGGATATTGTGCAATCTTGCACTCTGGCACAGCTGGCTGTTTGGTTCCCTTTGCCAGGTGGGCCAGGTCTCGACGGCCTGCGGTTTCCTTGGCTGCGTGCTCAGCTTGTGGTTTGGCTGCAGTCTACATGCTGGCTACAATGGAATAAAGCCATGGATTGGCTGGTATCCAACTGCAGCAGAGCCTACCCCCTCTACATGGTTCTGGCATCACAGAATGGTACGACCTTTGATCTTGGATTGGCGTAAACTGTCCCCCAGGTTGCCATCCACCACACTCTCGAACAGGAGCCGCCTGGGTCCCAAATCCCAGGGCGTCGGACGTATGCGAACCAGCATGAATTTCCTATGCATTTTCTTGTTATTTTCTCTTATGTTACCAACAGATACCGGCACAGATGCGAGGGTTGAGGCTGATTCCCACCCAGTCTCTGAAGTCCTTAGTGGCGAACATTTAGGCGGGAATACCGCAACACAATCTTCTCCGATCACAACAACTACGTCTACAGGCAGGCAGAGAGTTCGCAAGCGAGCATGTGCTAGGGCATTGCGTAGAGCTCAGCGAGCACCAGACGGCACCACCATGTACAGGGGCCGTGTTCTGCACTCACAGGCTTCAGCGGCCACACACGCTCCTAACAGGAGATCGGCTACTTCAGCAGTGCGACCTCGGCCGGCTTGTCGGTCACGCCCCAGGCTTCGTGTGCTCAGCTTGAATGTTGGTGGCATGGATGCAGTGACCTTTGATTGCTTTTTGCAATGGCTGCCTGAAGCGCAGTACGATGTTATAGCGCTGCAGGAAATACACCATGGATTGGGAAAACAATCTTCGCAATGGCATTCAGCAGGCTGGCACTTCGTTTACCAGCGTAGACGGCCATACGCGATTTCAGGGGCTGGCAACCCTGGTGCGCCAGGACCTCGTGCAGGGGGCGGAGCTCCATCAACAGGAGCTGGCTGTGGGTCGATTGCTACATGTACGGATCTCCCGAGACGAATACAACATAGATGTCCTCAACATTTACCAGCATGCTTATCAGCAGGATTCCACCGGGAACAACCTCTCCAAACGACATCAGCTGTGGAATAAACTCAACACGACCGTGCAGGGCTTGGCCAGACGTAACATGCTTGTGCTGCTTGGTGATTGCAATTGTACGCCGAAACATGTGCAAGGCTATACCGGCTACGAGCTGTCGCGAGCTGAGTTGTATGCTGATGCAGCTGAATTCTCCACGGTCTTGGAAGCCAACCAGCTGGTAGTACTCAATACCTGGTCTAGACGAAGATCACTGGATACTTTTGCTGGTGCCAAGCACAGATCTATCATTGACTTTGTCATTACCAGGCGTGGACATGCAGACCTACCTGCCCGCAGGTCACTGCCTATGCCGGGACTTACTTTTAGCCCGTGGAGAATGGGAGGAAAGCATTTCCCTGTGCAGGCCACCTTGCCCTTACACCCTGGCTGGCATCGAGCTTCGAGCAGGGCCCCCGCTACAACCAGGCCCTCCTATGACTCTCTGGCACTCACTGAGGCTGTCCGTGGCCAGACCCCCCTATATCAGGCTCTTCGGGTTGACTTCGAGCAGAGACTCCAGCAACTTCAGGCTCCCACGCTGCAACAGGTCAATGATTTGCTGCTTTTAGCCGTGTGCAAGGTTTTCCCTAAGAAATTGGACAGACCCTTGCCGCGTGCCTGGCAGACGGAGGAGGTTCGACTCTCAGTGGCGGATATGTGGAGAGCCCGTAAACGTTTACGGAGCAGGTCCTCCCTCCGAGGCTTTCGGGCTTGTTTTCAGGCCTGGCTTCGGCACCGCGATTTTCAGAAAGCGTACAAGGAGCTGAAGCGACGCGGCAGGCTGGCACGCAAAGCTATCCTGGAACAACACTTGGCGCAGGCGCGAGAAGCAGTTTCTCGTGGAGATCATGGCATGTTGCACAGGACAATCCGTGCCCTTGCTCCTAAGACTCAACGATCACAGGTCCGCATACTTCTGTGGGTCGTTTATTCTGCATATATAACACATCACATTGGCAAAGAGCTTACCTTGCCTTGGGTTCAAAGCCATCTCACCCTTTATGCAGACGACACACATGCCAGCTGGATTGTCGACACTGTTGATTCTTTACAACAGGCCCTGCATGCCATACCGGTAATCTTTCGTGTTTACCAAGCCTTTGGCATGCTTGTCAATCCCCAGAAATCAGGAGTGGTGCTTGGCATTCGGGGTGCTTTTGGGGTAGGACTTCTGGCACCGCACATACATGGCACGGCCAGCAGTAGACGATTAGTCCTGGGCCCTCCCCATCAGCAGTTAGTCATCCCCATCAAAGATAGCATGACTTATCTGGGAGTGCAGATCTCCTATGGCAATTTTGAGGATGCCACCGTGAATGCCAGACTGGCTGTTGCTCAAAGCACCCGGGGGCGACTGATCAGGGTGCTGCATGCCCGCAGGTACCTTACACTACGCAAACGCATACAACTATATGTGCTGTGTGTGCGTACAGCTGCCCTGTATGGTCTTTTACCTGTTGGAGTCACGGCGGCTGGGCTTCGTAAATTACATGCATTCGAAGTCAAACATGTGCGAGCGATTGCGCGCAGCCCTGTGCATCTTACGCGGGAAACCACTGTACAACTATATCATCGACTCAAGTTGCAACAGCCGGGCGACTACCTGGCTAAGCTCATGGCTGGGAGAATACGCGCTCTTGCTAAACGAGCTGATTCTGTAACAGAGTCGTTTCGGGTTAGATCCGAGGAGCTGCGGTTGAGCCAATTAGCAATGCAACATGGTCTCCAGGAAGCCACCGGTTTGCGTGAGGTTGCCTGCCCTACGTGTGGACAGTACTTCGCGACCCTGGCAGGGATGCGTACACATCACACCCGAATGCACGGTCGCCGCCTGCAGGCCAACACAAAGGGTTCTGTTAGTAGGCTGCATGGACTACGCGTTCAGGACCACTGTGTCAATCAAATGCCCATCTGTACTCTCACAACGTGGCACCAGTTTCGCATTCATATAGTCTCTAGCTGTGTTGTATTACACTCTGCCAGTAAGACGGAGAAGCCTGCTTTGCAGTCCGCTGCGGGGCTTCAGTCTACGGAGCTTGCTTTGCAGTCCGCTGCGGAGCTCCGAAAAGAGACTAAGGATGATTCGGAATGTGCCCCGTTCGAGCAAAACTCAGTGCAGCGGCTGCTTGCCAAGGCCGAGTGGAAAAACATTTTGCAGCTGCCTAACATGAGCACCGTTTTGCAGCATCATTGTGTTCTATGCAATCAGTGGGTCGCCAAAGCTCCCAGCTCCATGGTTCTACATGTCAAAGCTGTGCATCCGGATCTCATGCTACATTGGGGCAATGCTATGGCTCACAGTTTGACTTTACGAGAGGGGCACGCCAGGCCCTGTAAAGCTTGTGGAGCCGCGCCGCGTGGGCGACACAGATGTCGTGTGCTACATCAGTTTTGTCTCATGCTGCATTACTGGCGTGCGCTGAGGCTCGCGACCCCCGCTGAAACACAGCATGGCGAACCTGGCGCTGGCGGAGACCCCTTCCACGCAGGTGGATCAGGAGGTGGGCGACATCCTGGGAGCTGCAGTGGATACTCTTTTTCCAGGGACGCGGGATGCGGAGATGCCACAGGCCTCAGCACTGGGCAAGCGGAACGACCCGGGCATGGCTGCGGGCCCTCTCAAGTTTCCCAAGCCGGCGGGCAAGGGACAAGGGCAAGGCCAACACAATCCACGGCAGTGGACCCGGGAGAGGACTCGTCAACGGCAGGACGAGATGTGGCGACAGTGGGAGTCGGATACGGCATGGTATCAGAACGAGGAGATAAAGAAACTCCGAA
>CAJNDV010035230.1:0-32470 GCA_905221635.1 Symbiodinium sp. CCMP2456
TCAGGACCCCCTATCCTGTGTGTTCTGGAAGTGACGACGTTTAGAGTCTGGTAAGTTAAATGAGCAAACGTGACTTTCAAAGTGGATAAAGTTGCCTTTCGCGCAGGTCGGACAGCGCACGTCTTGGTAAAAAGTCGCCTGGCAAGCCGCACGTGGCAATCGCTTGACGGCTGCATCTTAGATTTACCGTGGATTGTGGCCTGCAGCCGCTGCCTGGGAAGGTCTACTCAAATGGAGTGCTCTCTGGTTGCGTGTAGTGTTTGTTACTGGAACTTACACCGGTGTGTAAATGACCCGCCATGGGCCACTGACTAGTTCGGGAAGAGGACCCGGGAAACGGAATTCGTTGCTGGTTCGAAAGAGAGGCAGAGTTAGAAGAGAAGGCAATGCACGATTGAAGCCAGTCTTCAGAACCTTGTAGCTGTGCGTCTTATCAGTCTCATCTTCAGCTACCTTTTGTGGAAGGAGCACAGAATAGTCAGCCATTGCAAGATATCAGCATCCGTCGAATCCTCATGTGGAATCTCAGGTTGCTCTGCCTAGGCGTTTACAAGGAGTGCCACTGCCAGTATGTGCCATTGCGCAATTCAGACATTGCGGGAAGCGGAGAGATGGATTGGACATTGCGCGACTTGGAAAGCGGGGCATCTGAGCGAGCTGCTGCTCATATAAAGCTGTAATTAACTGCCAAACGACCTCGTCCGACCAAGTCCGCTAAGTTGCAGGATGTTTCACCGCTTGGTTGGTCTTGTGATTTTAGTTTCTTTTTGTTGCTTACCCCAGGACCGAGTGCGGCAGCCGCCGTCGACGCAAAAAAAAAGTCTTCTTGAAGATTCTCATTCTTAGTTTTTGTACTTTAAGACAAGTGTGGTTGCTCCAGCGTTGCTATGCTATGGATGCTACGCGGTCTGTTTGGATCTGGCACGCAAAGTTTGGTTTGCACAAATTCTATCAGCCACCTGGTGGTCCTCAAGTTTCATGTGTCCACTAGCACATAAAGAACCATGGCATGGCCAGAACAGCCACTCTCGTCTAGCAGTCACGTGTGCACAAGACATACAAAGCTTCAAGCTGGGTTTTAGAGCTTCAGGGTTTCGAGTCAATCCGAAAATTGATCTGGATCTCAGTTCCGATGCAAGTCATCCTTTGATTGAAAAAAGAAATCTGACCTGCAACATTGCTTGCCGCTTTAAACGCCGCAACAACTAAAGAGTGTGGCGTTTGCAGTAGCGATTGCTGCCGCTTTAAACGTCGCACCCGCCATATTCTTCAGAGTTGCAGAGATGCGGATTTTTGTTTTTGGTTTTAAGGCAGATTCGCCTGGTTTGGGATCGCATGCTCCCGCTTGTTTTTGCGTTTCATGTTCTTGAAGCTGCACGCTTCCTGGAATGATTTTGCAACACCGCATGGCGCTTTCTCGTCTTTGAAGGAGGCAGTAAATTCGAAGTCTTCGACATCGAATTTAGAGGGTGTTGGAATATTTGAGCGAAGCTCGAAATTGCCATGCAGCCGGTAATTGCCATGCCAGAGCATTTTGGCAGCTTTGTTTCGGAGGTTGGCTAAACGCACGACTGTTCAAACAGTCTTGTGATTGGATTTTGTTTGTCAATTCCCAGACTGCAACCATTGCAAAAGCAGGAGTTGTTTCATGTGGGTTGGTGAGAACAGGAAACATACGACCAGCAGTGCAATGCAATTTCCCAGGTTTAGCGTCGCTCTCGAATCAGCTGCAATTCGCTTCGAAGTTAGAATGAACACGATTGATTGTCGTTCTGTTGACATCTTCGAGGGATTAGTAAAGGATGGACTCGATCAAACAGACACATCCGTTCAAACAAAAGACAGCAAGTCCGGGCTTGGAAACAGCATTCCATTTGGGTTTGGAATCTAAGCATTGGACTCGCACACCGCCGATTGTTTGAGTCTTGGTTTCATGTTTTGAAGCTGCACGTTTCCTGCAGAGACGGTGGTTCACCGCAGACATTCGGAAAGCACGCGAACATTTTGCAAATGCAACGTACATTCAATTTAGCGCACGCTGGCAGCCATGTGTTGGCGTTGTCTCGTTTGTGAATCTGGCAGTAAAGCAAGCACTGACATTCATATGGCGGTCATCGTTGCAATTAGTCGTCGTTCAATGTCATGGCACACGAGGAGGAGGTTTTGGAATGGCTGCGCGAGCCCATTGCAGGAGCTCCAAAAGTCCTTTGTAGAGCAAAATTGCCATGCAACCGGTTCTCGTAGTGCCCTGCCAGAGCAAATTTTCCTCTTGCTTGTGAGTGTGCTCTTGTGAGGAGAGCTGCTGCCTCTCTTGGCTGCAGCTTGGTTGCACAGTCTACTATTGTGGCAATAAGCTTGCATCTTGAGTCTTGATTCTGATCGCAGCTAAACATCGACACACAAGTCTTATCAAGTCTTCCCGAGAGGGCTGCAGTTAAGACCGAGTTGGGGAGGCTTGTCACAGAACCAATCGTCAAGATGTACGTTTGCTCTTTCCGCTGTGGTTTGTTTTGGGATGGTTGTGTGAGATAGCACCACAAAATATTGACTGAGGTAACATCAAGCAACTACCAAAGCGTTTTTGACTTCTGGCAGCTGCCGTCTCAGCGTCTGGACGGGCTGTTGCGCTTGCAGGTTGAATGTGGGGAGTTACATCATGATCATCGTGATCCCTCTGTCTTTTTTAGCGAGGGGGCTAAACTTGCAAGGTTTTCACTTCGGTACCTCGGCTATCCCAGGCCAGCTTTTGCATTTGCTTGCGGCGTAAGGTTATGGCAGTTTGGGAAGGATAGGATGCATATGGGAGCTCGTGCAGTAGCTGGTTCTTTCAATGCCCTCGTGACCGTGGCTGTGCCGCAAATCTGGGCTCAGAGGGAAGGTTGCCGAAGGCAATAGGCTTTTGGCTTCCTTCTCGACTTCCTCCCTCAGCTCCTTGGTTTCGTCAGGGGAAATCGGCCTGGTTGGCGATCAAAATTCCAACGGTCCGTCCACGTGTTGTTCTGCCCGCATTCCTGATTTGCTGAGGCCCCGCGGCATGGGAAAGAAGGCCAGGGCATCGGGTCTGAGTTTGACTCACTTCGGAATTGGCGGGATTTTGGATTTGACTGATGGTGGGGCTTTGCTGCAGCTTTCTTGCGACGGACAGTCATATAGCAGTGACCCTGTTGCAGCTTGCAGCACCTAAACCAGCTGTTGGCCCTATCCCTATCGAGTTCAGTCCGTGTGTGATGCTAGCTGCTAGCATTTGTGACCCTTGCACAATGACCTTCAGTCGTCTGGTGATCGTGCGGGCCGCAGGGCAAGAAGAAGGCGAAGCTCACCGGCACCCCGGACGTTGTCCGCTTCAAGGGCACGCGAGAGTACTGCCTGCTCCAGGCTCATGACCGGCTTGTCCTGTTCTTGACTTTGTGGCTCTATTCTTTCAGACCGCAAATGAAGGAATGTAAAGAAATCCAAGAAAGCCTCCCGTTCGTCGCAACGGATGCCTTGGATGACTTCGCGTATAAGAAGGCATGGCAGCAACTGTTGCTGCCGTTCTTTTGGCTAGACAAGGGCCGCAATCAAAGCCCAAAGCATCCCTTGGGTTTCGTCAAACCTGCACTACGGCTGCAGGTCGCGAGGTTTCTAAACATGGTGGGCCTCCTCGCGGAGTACTTAGGCATCCACTCAAACAAGGACCGTGATTTAGAAACACGGCCGGAAGCTTGTCTTGAGAGCACAAAGCCCGCCGCGAGCCAGAAGTGAAGCCGTCGGTGTTGGCGTTGCGCGCGTGTCACAAAGCCGCATGCGGCAGGACTACAGATTCAATTTTTTTCACCGGTCCGCCGCTGAGACGGTTGAGCTTCTCCTTGGATTCAGCCGGACCGAGCGAACTCAACCGACTTATCCTCGAGGCTCTTGTCGCCGACCCCGCAGTTTTTCCCAATGGGCTTTGACGTCAACGTCATCCGACAGGCAGAGCACGGCAGAGCTTCAGTAAGGATCGCCGAGCCCTTCGCCGGAAGCGTCAACAGCTCACTGCTATGCAACCCACGGAGGCGAGAGAAGCCCAGGAGAGACCGGGCGTGTGTCTTGGCACAACATTTTGGCCTGATATCTGGTAGCCAAAGTGAACCTAGCCTACTTGAGACGGCGTATGTATTCTACCAGAAGTTGACCGCATGTCGTTGCATCGGTCATGCATCTTCCCGTCGTGAGGATGTGGTTGGCTATGAAGTCTATGACTCTATGACCTTATGACTTTCTATCTATCAGTTTTTATTTCAAGGCTTGTGAACAAGTGTGTTACATGCAATGCTGCATAGCTGCATCTACGGCATCTTCAGAGAGCGGAAACCACTACCTGCAGCAGACGAGGCCAGACGCATGGGGCCGCATAGAGAGACTCTCCGTACTCCGTATGAGAAAGTGTGATCCGAGAAATGCAAGCGCCAATGTCGTCACCTTGATGAGGCTTCGCCTCACATCGAGAGTGAGTTTCAGCCGATTCCCGAGGACTTTCAACGGAGTGCTGCATACGTACCCGGATGAAATCAAGCTTGCCGCAGTTCCTTGGTTGAGGTTGGGAAGGGCGCTGTTGTGTTGAGTCGTTAAGTCATTGGAATGCACTTTCTGTTACTTGATCCCAAGCCCTCCTGTGATATCCTCTGAGGAAGGCTTCTTAAAGGAGGTCGACAGCACTATGACGAAGATCGCCAGTGAAATTGAGCCGCGGCTCAAGGACGCCCTCGTAGGATTCTGGGCAGAGCATGAAGTTCGTTTCGCGTCATTCTTGGAAGGTAAAGCTCTTGGCTGCAATCATCTGCAATCTAGAGATCTTAAGATGTTGCAGATGTAGTGAAGCAGATTGAGTGGGAGGACGACTTCGCGCCGGGCCTACCTCGCTTCAAAGCAGAGTTGAAGGCACTCCGAGCATCCGGGGGCTTTGGTTTTGAGTACGATGGGTTAGAGTGTGCCGCGCGTGAGAGTCTGCTTGAGATGTTGTGTCCGGAGTGGCCATAGCCAAAGCTTGGAGGGGAAGCCTGAAGTAGAAACAACGCCTTGCGTCCATTCGGGATTCTACGCTTCTCAAGCTCTTTCGGAGGAGGTCGTGGATGATTCAAATGGGTGTGAGGCACCCTAGCCCCCCTGTGTTGCGGCGTGGATTGTGCTTCGGTCCAGGACGACATCGAGCTCTTCGATCGCCTGTGGATGGAGTTCGAGGTGGGCTTGTGTGGGTGTCGGTCTCTTTCGACGCTCTGGCGCCTTGACTCTCAGCCGCTCTTGTCCCGGGAGGAGCGCTTCGTCAAAGCGCGGCACGAGATCATGACGAAGGCCACCGGCAGGATTCCCCCGCTCTTGGATCCTTGAGGACTCTTGAAGCTCCCGAGCCGGCCCCAAGAGGCCCAAGAGGCCCAAGGCCCAAGGCAGCTCAGCCCATCCGCAGGTCTTCGAGAACGTGGAGCAGATCATCACGGTGGAGCTCGAGCTAACACAGGCCGAGGAGTCGCCCGGCAGAGTGGGGATGCAAGAGTTGCTTACGTGCTCAGATGTGCTCCGTCTCCAGCCGGGGACTGGTCGTTGACCTGAGGCGGAGGGATATCGAAGGAAAGCAGCGGTTGGAGAATGACTTTGTCTCCGCCCCTCGAAGTAGATGGATGGGTCGTCACAGTCAAGTCTTTGCTGTTTGCACCTTGGCATGGTTCTCCCTCTGTGCAAGTGCATCAACTGCTCGACTCAGGTTGTTGACGCTTGGATCTGGTTAGCTGCTGATTAGCTGTTGGCTGTCGACTTGTTGCCTTTGCTGTTCACACAGAGGGGGGTTCTTGTCGCTAGCACGCGCCGTTGGGGTCCGACAGTGCGGCTCGGCGGCTTTGAGCTTAGCTCTTTGGCTTCGACGTTCTACTTTCTAAGGAGCAGTTCACCAACAAGCCACTTCTCTGCAGCTTTCAACGGACCTCGCCCTATCACCTAATTCCCAGAAGCCGAGGCTGTTTCCCGAGACCTCCTCCGACAAGCTCCCTGCGGATGTGATCCCACTGGCAGAAGCTTGCATCTTCTACGAGTCCAAGTGCGGCTTTGATTGGACTTATGCTAGACTGCTAGACTCCAGACCTGGCGATGCGAGTTCTCAATGATTCCTCTGATCTGCATGCAAGGTACAGAAGATTGGCTCCATTTGGCCAAGCATCTGATCTACGCGACCGGGCTGCCAGCACGTCTTTCCATCTCGTCTCGCGATAGTGTTGCGAGGTGTCCGTCCTCCACGCAAATCATCGGGTTTTTGGAGTCTGTCTAACTCATGGGTTCCAGCATAGTCTTCGTAGAACCATTCTGTGCCCCTTGTAGTGACGGGGTTCACCAAGTTTCGCTTATCTCCGTGACTCAGGAATACTTGGAACTCAGACTCTATGTCCGGATCTTAGACTGTGATCTCGGACAACCAACACCGTGCAAGTGGACCTCGGTTGTAGCGAGAGCGGCTCGCATCTGCAAAGAGAGCCATCGCGACTGCGAGGTCATGAAGATTCCGGAGCAGCGGCTAAGCCCCCAGCTCAAGGTGCATCGGCATGTTTGGGCGGTGTGAGTCCATGAACCTTCGAATCTTGTCAGGGCTCCGTTTGCTTCAGGTGCTTCTGGATTGAGAGACGTTCGGGGTAGAGGCATTCCGTCAAGAGGGCAAGCGGGACATATCCACGAACTGTAAGGCCGACCAAATATGGTTCACCTAAGGCTTCACCAGCTTGAATAGTCGTTGTAGACCATTGCGGTGATAGCTGACATTTGCTCAAAGATCTGGTCGGAGCGCTTCAAGACCCAGCTTGCAGGACAACCCGCAGTTCATGCGGCACCTCAAAAACTTCCACGCAGCTGTGCTGGCTGCCCGGGAGGTTCCGCACGGGTATTCCACCATCATGTCACTTAGTGGCTTAAGGGGTTTAGGTGGTATGCGGTATGCAGAAAAAGAGTTGAGCTACTTCGCAGCTGCAAAGCTTAAGATCAGAGGTAGCCTCGCACCACTTTGCTACTCAGATGGCTACTCCGCTTTGTCCTTGGGACCCGGCCATTGGTGCAACATCCTCGGACGGGAATCACCGGGAATCGGCTTTTGCCACAGATGCCGGAGCTTCTGATTGGAGATTGCTCGGCAAAGCCAGCTCATTCTTCGCGGCATGCTCTCAAATAAACGAGTTTTTGCCTGTAAAGACGAAAAAGGTTTTTGATGCAGGTTCTGCAGCTTTCGAACTTTTCTTCCATTTTTCACTTCCTCCACCCCCTCCACATTCCCCTCCACATTGGGACCTTTCCGCCGCTGTGCCACAAAGAGCGGATTGAGCATACCCCGGCAATGCACTGGACCAACCCATACGTATGGTCCCGTGCCGGCGTCTCTTGCCACCAAGCTAGTAGCAGCAGCCGCCACGTTCGACCTCACGCCTCGTGGCGCATGGAACCTGACGCCACCTTGGTGGCACAAGCGCGCGACATGTCGGCCGCACGCCGCTCCACGCCACCATTGGAAGAGCTTACATTCTGCGCTTTGGCAAACCTCCGTGTCTATGGATCGATGCCTGGCATTCCACTGTCCTTCACTCTGTCCGAGTACTGGGATAGAGAGCCACCTTTCTCGCCCGCACCCACGGGACGCTGACAGGGGCGTGTCTCGCCTGCATCCACTCAGAATTGTTACGGCAGGCAGGCGCTGTCTCGCCTGCATCAATTTCATATGCTTACGGCAATCAAGCACCGCCCTCCCTGCGTCGACAGCGTGCGATTACCCAGTTTCAAGCGCTGCGGGCACATTTGGACCTTCCCCTTGGAATCCCTTGGGCATAGCATCTGAGGACAGAGGCATGACTCATCCAAACTGGCGGCACTACTTGCCGGACGGCTGCGGAAGTCCTCGCAAAAACTGCGGTGAACACTACTCGTCTCAGTGGTGTGGGCCCTTCAATAGCTGTTGCCCCGACTCAGTGCCAGAAACTACGTCAAACCGTAGTACGACTTTGCCATTGTTTATCTTGGGGGCTCTCAGTATGTGATAGGGGAAGGCTTTCAGTATGGGGTTATATAATTGCAAAACCTAGGAATCCTGCAGCAGATGCTAGCAGGCTGCCCGAAGCTTGGGGATGCTGTTTGCTTTCTGTGGTTCGGGATGCCTAACCGTTTAAATCGGCGCCGTCGTTCCTTTTCCCTTCCCCCCAAACAGGGACCAAGGAATTGCTCCAAATCCCTGTGCGTATGTGTGAACTGAAATGAGAATCTCAACGGCCAGACTTTTCGCTGCAGCTGTGGAGATGAGCAAGCGAATCTCGACCGCATGCTGTGGATGCTCGGGGCGTGCCGTTATGCAATGAGCGCCTTCGATGCCATTACCGGCACACCCTGCCGGGGCATCCCACACCGTTGCCCCCGTTGCCCCTGAGGGGTACACAGCGATGCCGACACTGAGTCAATCACATTATGTGGGCAATCCGCCGATGAAACTTTCACCGACTGAGATGCCTGCACCCACCGCAGTGTTGCCACCGTCATTGCAGGCGAGGTTGGGCCATAGACGTCTTGTCTCCCAAGCCTCAGAAGTGTTCAAGACGCAATTGTCCGATCATGGGAACGTGCAGGAGTCAAAAAGGAGGCAGCACACGGGAGTCCCTACGAGCTCAGGTGGTGTGTTCTTTGAACCAGTCCCCTTTTACACTAAACGTCCTGCAGTCACCGGGGCAACAACCAGTGAACAGTGTCACTGTCTCTCTCTATCGCTTGTTGACAGGCGCTGGATTTCGTGTCGAGGCTTCCGAAACTGATACACGCCAAGACATCCGCCGGGCCCCTAGGCGTGTCGCGACCGCGCTGCTTTGGAGTTGTAAGCACCGGAGCTTCGGCAGTGTCCATGGTGGTCTTGGGTGTAGTGCCGCTCAGGATTGGATGACGAAGCGTCTGTTGGAGCCGGACCTGAGGCAGAAGGGATTGAAGCTGAAGTGTTGAGGTTCCGGAGCCCCTCAGACGCTCTTGTTCAAGACTTCCGAGACAACAGGCTGTGTCTGGGCCTGAGCGCTGGACAGGTACATTCAGAAAACTTCTGCTCTGGCCATCACGGAGGGCTTGCACTGACCCGAGGAATTCAGATACAGGAGCTATCCTCTTTTCGTGTTTCTATGCAGTGACACCGTGGTACTTTTGAAGGCGGAAGCATATGTGTATGGCTCCATCTCACTGGGGATAGCACCATCTTTTTCGGGGTGGACGAGGCACCTCTGTTTCACAGCCCACTGCTCAAAGGGCCTGGGCCATATGAGGCGAATTGACCCCTCATGTTGACAAAGGTATCGGGATGTATCTGGGCCTTCTGGGCTTGAGTGAGGACCAAAGCTTGGACTTCATTTGTTCATCTGTGGAGGTTCGTTCCAGCGTTTCCTGTGTGTGCTTGGCTCTCGATGATTGTTCCAGCGTGTCCGGTTTGCTGACCCGGTGGTGTGTGAAGTGTTGCGGTCTCCGACGGCTTTTCACTCCTCTTCGGGCAGGCAAAAGATCAACGTGGTGGACTTAGGGCAGCTCTGCCCTTAGCAAATCTGAGCCAGCTCTGCATCGCGGAGGGTGATGTTTTTGCTGCGAGCAACAGCCAACCCCCCCAACACTGAAGAAATTTGACGGTCGCTCGCTTGGGGAGTTCTTGTTCGCATGCGTGTCAAGGGTAGAACATCCGTTGGCAGCTTCAAGGCTGACGCCTCCATTCGGCTACTGCACGGAGTCCTGGAGAAAGGCAATTGACCGCCAGCTCGAGGAGGCTGATGGGAACTTCGGAATGTCTCGGAAAGAGACGGGCAAGGAAACAAATGCGAGAGCATGCTTAGTGGTTTATAGTCCAGTCTAGGGAGAGGATCAGTATTCGTCCGCGCGTCGCCGAATCCAAGCGAGACGTGTAGCAAAATGGCGGCGGCGGTGGCAGTGCACGGTGGTGCTACTTGCAGAGCTGCATAGAACAAAGTGATTACGACTTTTTCGCGCAGCAGGTCGTCAGCTGGATTGACCGCCACATGGGCGAGTACTTCATCCACACGGACGGGTTGAAACTGTCCTGGCAGACTTTTGCTGCCCTATCCGGAAGGCCAGCCTCTGGAGTCGTCTCATTGCCCTCATTGCAGGACACTGACATCCAGTTCTTCCCTCGATTTTTGCAGGTAGCCCGGATGTGACATTCGTGAGTTTAGAAGGTGTGGGTGACATGTATCTTCGAGTGTCCGACAAGCTAAGTGCTCGCAATCCTTCAGAGCACTCCTGAGGCAGCTTCAGCGCGAGTGGCTGCAGTGGATGAAGGACAGGCCGTGGAATTACATTCTCCTTTGGAGGATGGCAGTAGGCAAGCACCTGCTAGCAGGAGGAGTATCGGCAACGCAGCAAATTCCACATGTGTTTGGGCACGGCTTTGCCAGGACGAATCACTTGACATGATTTTCATGCGCGAGCGCACGGAGGCCGAGTGCATTATAGTGCATTGGTGGTCTATGGCATGTCTATGGACTAGAGAGGGAACCCTGGGAAATCGCATACCTTTGACTACCATGGAAGCTGCAATTTTTGTTGGGGGCCTAAGACTAAGATGGACCGTAATTTCGAGAACTACTCACATACAGCATCTCACAGCTGCCTTTTGCACCAGGTCATACCTCATCTTCGCCTTGGCGAGGTGAATGCTGGTTTCTACGTCGTCCACTGCAATGCCCGGACCAGGCTGCTCTCTGCCCTTTGGCGTCTTCTTTCTCTCCCCGTCAGAAGAGATTTCTGGATTGAAGCTTTCCGGCGAGGTCCTTCTGGCAGACTGTTCTGAAGGAAGAGCAGGCGGGATGATGGTGTCCAGCCTCCGCATCCCCAGCACGAAGCACCACTGCTGGGAGGCTTGCCCAAAGATGGAGGGCCATCCGCCGTATACCGCGTTGGACCCAGGAAGCAGCATCTGCAGGTTCTTCGAGTTGGAAATTGCTTTGGTGCCCCGTTTCTTCGTTGTGAGGATCAGTTTCACTTGAATCGTGGACTTGGCCACCGCCGGGGCGCTTTCCCTCAGGACTTTGGCATTTTGTCCAAGGTTCATGTGCACATGCACCTGTGACACGTGCAGGTGTTCTGTCAGGATGTATGCATGCATGTCGTGCCCGCAAGTTCCAAGACTGTTCTTAAGGGACTGATATGTCCGGCCGAAGAACCCTCGCTCAGGCGCCCTAAGGCTTCCCGGAGCCGTAAGCTGAACCATGCTGAACCATCCCAAATCGGAAGCGCAAGGAGGGGGCCTTCGGGGTGCGCTGGGCTGAGTCCTCGGAGTCTGGTCCTACCTTGTGTGAGATCATGTTTCTGAACACTTGTTTTTCTTGGCATGTTATGAATGATGGGCGTGGGAGTGCTGCTTTTGAGCTGTTCCTGGTGCAGGTTGGGATTGCTAGAGAACTGCTAGCGGGCTTCGCGTCTTTGGCGACTTTGGTGGTTGCACAGTTTTGTCTCTGCAGAAAGGCGACGATACCCGACTACCACTGCATCTGGAGCACGCCTTCTGCGAGGGGCGAGGAGGCGACGCAAAGAGCGGGGAGCCCGCCCCCCCGGGCCCCGGGAAAACGCGGCGCACTCAGATGCGGAGCTTTGCAGGTGAAGTTTGCCGCCTTCCACCACGCGGTGAACACCAGGGAGACCGGGGCTGTCTGCCGGGCTGCCTCTGCATGTCTGAAACGACGACTCGCTACTTTGTCTAGCTGGGACGGCTCGCTTTCGCAACTTTTTGGAGGACAAGCCTCAACTGCTTCGTGCCGTGCGGCAGCAGGCAGTGTGTCACCAAATCTAGGGGAATTTGAGATGTTGGTTACGTTTTGTGAGAGTGAAGACGATTAGGTGGAACATGGGCTTGCACGTCCCAAAACCGGTCCTGATGAGGTCTGCGCCGTTCAGCTGGGGCAGCCCCCAGGCCTATCGCACAGAAAGCAGGGATCGGCTCTCTCAGCGCATCCAGGGCTCCGCGGCAGCCGCTCTCGGCGAGTGGTAGGAAAACCTGGCCACGACATGGTCCTGTCGCAGAGTCTCAATCTGCAATGGTCACTGTACCCCCCCATAAGATGGAAGGTTTGCTGGGGAAGCTGCCGCTATGCTCCGAGAAAGGTGGAGGCGGGCTCGAATGACTCGTACTTGACCAGCGGAGCCTCTCAAGTCCACCTCAGGCTCCAGCCTGGTTGCCCAGATACAACAGCCCGGCCCTCGGCGAAAGCGGACGTCGGATCTGATGGCTCCGGCTGCACTTGAAGACTTGAAGCTTCTTGCGAGGCTTACTTCAGCTTTGAGAGGTGCATTGGGTTGCAACAGAAGACTTCCCAGCTTGTCATGGGCTCGGGCCAGCAGCTAGACTGAGGGAGGATGGACACGAACTGATAGTTCCTGATCTATCTTGTTTTGCTCTGGGCCCGAAAAGCGAAGTCATTTGCAGGAGTCCGGGCCCAGTGTAAACAGCTCAATCCCGCCGAGTTGCAGGCGGGCTTGCAAGGGTGTTGATTCTGGGATGTGCAGTCGTTCGTATCGGTCGGTCATCCCTGGTTGTATTTAAAGCAGCGTGGACTGCCGGCTCTGTGAGATCAGGGCCATTCTGTGCAAGTTTTTGTTGTGACGTTGGCCAAGATTGGCGGGTCTTGTTTGAGCCAGCCAAGGAAGCAATACACGCAGCAATCATGCCAAGCGGGGAAAATAAAGCACAGCAGCGTGAGGGCATGAAAAAGCCACCTTAGGGAACGTCATGTCGATTGCGCAGCAGGGGCGAAGCAAGAGGCGAATGAGGGCAGCACCAAGGGCAACACAAGAGCGACATGGGGCAGTTCTGGCTTTTCACATCCTCGCGCCAAACCTCCAACCGAAAATCCCACCAATTCCAGTTGAGACTCAGCCTTCAGCCCACATCCCTTTTACTCAAACACTGCTGTCGGACCCCCTCGACCCCGATCCCAACGCACCCTGCCTACGACACAGCTGGCCGTGAAACCCGGAATCGTCCAGACGCCTCTGGACCTTAAGAGTCGCAGACCTCAACCCCAAGCTCAAGCTTTTGATTTTGGATGGTGACCGATCACCAGCGTGTCTTGAATCATCTTGAAACTTTTTTCGAAACGGCCAGTTCCGTGCCTAGGCCATAAGTCCCTACCCTGCAAAAAGCTTGCAGACATTTAGGAGCCAGAACGGGCCAGGGCGCACCGGCCGGCTAGGTACATAAGGGGGCAACTCCCCAACCGCCCATGTTCTCTTGAATTGGGACCTCCAGGACTCGCACCCAGAGCCAAAATCGAGTTGGTTTGGGGACGTACATATCAGAGTGCTGATCTGCGTTTCGTGCCTGGAGCAACAGAGCCAGCACCCGTGACCTCTGCAGAAGCTTCAGTGCGGAGGTTGCCAGCTGCAATCGCGAAATAGCATAATTGAGAGTTTTGTGTGTTGGTGTGCAGCAGTGCTTTTGGGTATCTACTCGTGTTTACTTTGGGGCCTGTTACTACAGCTGAAGAAAGATTTTCCGACAATCACCCTGACAGCATTCGGAGATCTTTCGTTACTTGTGTACTATTGCCGGGTAGATACCTCGGCTGCTGTAGAGGGCCATGCAGTCTGTTGAGCTATGTGGAGCGGACTCTGCAGAAAGGATGGCGCAAGAGATGGTGAAGGCCTCTGACATGAACTGCTTGGTTATCAAAAACTTTGTTGGCGACACTTGTCAGGATTTCGATTTGTTGGAATGGGCAAAACTCTTCTGCGAATTGGGGGAGCCGGTGACGGATCAGCTCTGCTACTATGAGGGCCATTTGGCCAAACCCGGAGAAACCTTCAATCAGCAGCTGCAGCGGCAGATGGAGGAAGATTTTCGCAACTGCGCTGAAGAGCTAGATCAAGGGTCTGTCAGTGAGGAGCTGGCCACGGGAAGCTCATCCGCAGTAAAGGCTTTGCTGCACCTGCTGGAGCGGCTGATGCTGCTGCATGAGGCGTGTCAGCCATCGGGCGGAAAAGGCGAGTTGCGCTGGAAGGTCAATTTTGAGGTGAACCAAAATGGGGCCTGCACAAAGTATCACAATGACCGCTTCGACAATGTTCGCTTTGCCGTGACACTGGCCGGCGACGGTACAGTCCTTGCTGACCAGGCAAAGGTCGACTGGGACTTCCTTGAGACTTGCCAGAGGGCTGTCCCGGCCCTTGCCGAGAATCCGGAGCTTTCTGCAGCAGAGGCCCTCGCAGCTATCCGGGAGTGGAACGAGACGGTCTGTCCCGGTCATGTTGCGACCGAACCCGGAGACCTGGTCATCATGAAAGGGGGGCAGTTGACCAAGCGGCCCTGCCTGCGCCGGGCACCCTACTCCGCCGGCGAAGGCTTTCATCCTGCAAGGCTCCTCATCACCTTGGATCTGCTCCCGAAGGACGAGCTGCAGCAGTTTATCGACATGGATTTCGGGGATGCAGATGGCCAGAACGATGAGCCCGTGAAGCAAGCTCCCACACCTCGGAGTCTTCTACCAGCGACCGTCCTCAGCGGTTTCCTTGGTGCAGGCAAGACGGCGCTCCTGACGAATTTGCTCCGAAACCAAGAAGGCCTTCGGGTCGCCGTCATTGTCAATTTGGCAGAGGTCGACGTCGATGGCTCGCTGCTGAAGTGGGAGGCTGAGTTCTGTGTTGAGCCAGATCTGTGGAACTTTGTCGCAGGGTCAGCCGCATAGCATCGCACACCGTACTAGCCTTGGTCGGTGTTTTGAAGCCCCACCGCAGGGACACGTACTAGTCGGAATTGGCTGTCTTGGAGAGTAGGTATCTTCAAAGTACTTGGAGGTTCATGGGTAGTTATAAGTCGGGTTATAAGTAGGGTAATTGTAATTATAACCCATATTAGGGGACTTATAACCCCACTTCTAACTACCCGTGAACCTCCAAGTAGGTATCTTCAAAGTAGAGGATCCTGCAGCTCTCCGGCACATCCCAGGTCCGGATCTGAGCTTCTCAAGGGCCAGGACAAGATGGTCGAGATGCAGAAAGAGGGCATTAGCTGTATCCTCCGTGAGGATCTTATCGAGAACGTGACCAAGCTAGCTGCAGAGAAGCGATTCGACTATCTCCTGATCGAAAGCACTGGCATCTCAGAGCCAATGCCTGTGGCTACGACCTTCGTCCACGAACATGACGGTAAAACACTGCTTGGCACTGTCGCTCGCCTGGACACGCTCGTGACGGTCGTCGATGCTTCAAGTTTCCTCAAAGACTACGATGCAGATCAGCAGCTGCGCGACCGAAGAGAGCTGGGAGCCGACGAGAATGATCCGCTACCTGGCGCAAATGGACAGTTCATGCAGGACAGTAAGACTGAAAGCGTGCACTTTCCGGTCCATGTGCAGCGTAGATAATGTTTCGAGACGTGCTCACCGAAGCCGCTGTTGGCTGGAACGGAGCAGGTGAAAAGGTCTGTGAGCGCGTTGCTACGCGCATTTGTGCGCTGTCAGATTTCTCTGGCAGCGGAGCCTGTGTTGCGATCCGGGGCGCGCTGTGCCGCGACTTTGCTGCTGCTCTGCGAGGCGGCCACTTTGGGGTGAGCTAGGGTGCGATCCACGGCTTTGTGAACTTGTGGAGGAGTTGTGTTTTTTGGTGGTGCCGCCTGCGAGCGGCTGAATAGCGGCTTGCAGCCTGCTTTGCTTCGAGACAGCCAACATGAGGTCCTACTATGAGGCCTTCGGCGAGACCACTGGTGGGCTCGACGACTCAGTGGGCGAGTCTGAGCTGACGAGTGAATGGACACCGGCGGGTGTGCGAAAGTGGAAGAGCCCTAGCGGGGGCACCGGTGGCCTTTCCAGCGACTGGGAAGCTGGGAGGGACACGAGCGATGAGGAGCTACGCTGGCAAAGTGCTTCCGCACGAAAGCGCCGGGATAAGTGGGACGGCTGGAAGGAGGATGGCTCTTGGGAGGGCTCTTCTCCTGACCGCTGGGAAGGCCGAAGCTACGAGGACCTTTCGGGCAGCAGCTGGCAGCCGAGCGGCCGACGTCATGACGGCTGGAATGAGAACTGGTCTTGGAAGACTCCTTCGGAGAACGGCCAGGACCAAGAGTGGACGACGTTCGGCACCAGCGCCCGCCACTTCCGCGAGAACGGCATGGACGACGGCTTTGCGTACCGCGGTGACGAGGACCAGGAGGACCTGAAGGGCCAGGTGAAGGTCGCTGGGCAAGGAAAGAAGACGGGGAAAATAAGCAACACCTACCCCCCAGCCTTCAGAGCGAAGCCTCAAGAAAGCTACTTCGAGTGGAAGAGGAGTGTGGAGTTTTGGATAGGGGGAGAAGGAGATCAGTTGCCGCCGGAGTTGATTGGGCCGAGGGTCATGGTCCAATTAAAGGACCGTGCGGCCCAACTCGTGAAACATTTGTCGATCCAGGATGTGAATGGCCCCGACGGTAAGGACAAGATCTTCAGGGCGTTGGAGAAGGCCCCGATCATTCGCCAGCTGGACAAGCACCGCGTGGACGAGCACCGCCGAAGGCTTCTACAGCTCTCTCGAGCTCCTGGGGAATCCCTGGAGTCATATGTGACCAGGGCGGGCATCTACAGGAGCCACCTGGTGGGACTGGACAGTTCCTTGGAGATGGGCGAGGCCTTCTTTGTGGGTCACCTCTTGGACCACGCGAAGCTGTCCAAGCGAGACCGGGCGATGATCAAGACAAAGGCGGGCACGGATGTGGACGAGGAGCGGGTCACGAGTGCCATGATCGACTTGGCTCCGGAGTTGGAGGGCGAAGGCGGCTTCCCGATCGGGGCTTCGGAGCCGAACATTGCCCGCAATGGCGAGGAGTGGCTGCTGCAGCGAGGCGAACGGAGAGCACCGATGAGAGTCTCCGGCCAGCCCCGCGGGACGTTCACGGCTGGAAGAGGAGGAGTCCGGCGAGGATGGCGAGACGGCCGATATCCCCCCCGAGCTGGCCCACTTGGAGAACGAGGCTTTTGGCATGCAGTATAAGGCGAAGCAGCGCATTGCCGAGGTTAAGAAGATGAGGCAGTTCTTCAAGAAGGCTGATGGAGGCTCGGATAAGGAAGAAAGGAAGAAGCTGATTGCTGAGCAAATGAAGGTTCGGCCGTGCCACGCGTGCGGACAGCTGGGCCACTGGTCGAGGGAATGCCCCACCAATGGCAAGAACGTCCAGGCAGTCCTGGCGACAAAGTCGTCTAAGGCCTCCGCCCCTTCGCCTGCCCTCACTGCTTCGTCGGGCAGTGAATGGGATCTTCTTGCAGCCCTCTACCAAGGAGGCCTCGGTTCGCAGCGAGGGGTTTCCGATGAGGCGGCATACAAGGGGTCCGTGCACAGGGTTTACTCAGTTGACTTGGATCTGAGGGAGGTGATGTGGTCGCTCAAGGAGTTAGCGTTCAAAGTGATCCTCGACTTGGGTTGCATGAGGTCGGTGGCTGGGGTTCAATGGGCAAATGAGGTGCTTCAGCGCTGGCATAACGAGGGCCGGTGGTACTGCATTGAGAAGGAGTGTGAGGCCTTCAAGTTCGGAGGAGGAGAGGTCTTGAACAGCAAGTACCGGTTGTCCTTTGTGGGGAGCTTTGCGGGCAGGCCGGTGATCTATGGCTTCAGCATAGTGGAAGGAAGGTGCCCTCCGTTGTTCTCTCGTTCGGGATGCTCTCAGCTTGGTGCAGTGATTGACTGTGAACGTCATGCAGTATCATCTCGTAAGCTTGGGGTCCGAAATTACGGTGTGGGCCGGGAGAGTGGGCACTACACGATAGGAGTGGATGAGTGTGACGTGGGGAGTGTGGAGCTTCTTGAGGACTTTGTCATGGCCACGTCCTTGGATGCAGTGCCCGTGTCCGATGCAGTTTTGCCAGACAAGCCGGTAGTGCCTGATTGCAAGGAGCCGCGACGCTCCGGACATGGCCACCAGCGGTACTCCCCAGTGCAAGATATGCAACAGCCCCGACCACAAGACGCGACAGTGTCCCCGCATCGACGAGGATTCGGACGGGGACTTCAAGCGGGTGGACTCCGAGATGATCGACCTGAGCCACGACGGGGAACTTCCTCGACGTGTGGCGGGCCCACGGCCCCAGACAGCACCGATGAAGGGGCGGAGGGTCAACGGCGGCAGCGAGTCCCTTGGAAGCCACCGGCTTGACTGCGGAGGAAGTGGAGATGCTTCGGAAGAGGCGAGAGCGACAAGCCGTGGCCAAAGCCAAAACAGCCCAAACCGGGCGTTGACAGGTGTCAATGCCTCCTACCCGAGCCTCAGCCACGCCTGGAGCTACGAACTGGCGTACAATGTGACGGCAGCGTTGGCGAGTCGGATGAGGGTGTCGCTGTGGAAGAAGTTGCTGCTTCAGATGAGGGCAAAGCGGGCTGTGGAGGCCGATGGGGACAAGAAGTGGAAGCGCAATCCCCGGTGGTTGAGCCACCTGTTTGCCAAGGAGATCGCCACGGTCTGGGGTCACTTCGGCTCCATGAGGCAGAAGCTAAACAATCCGGACGTGTGGCACCTGATGTGAGGGGTCATCGTCCTAACCGCGGCCGCAACCAACGTCTCAAGGCCGGTGTTCGCCTGGCGAAGGAGGCCACGGATGCAGTGAAGCGGGCTGGGCAGGCCGATGGTCGGTGGCGAGTCATGGAGCTCTTCGTGACCGTGGGTATCCTCTCGGCCTATGCTGGGACCCGATGTGGCTGGTCGGGAGTGGATCTCGACGAGTGGCTCGGCGAACGGGACCCTCGGCATCAGGGGGTCGCTAAGGAGCTTCTGGACTACGTGGCTAAGCAGAAGCCCGACCTCCTCGTCCTTAACCCACCCGCGGAACATTGGGGCCCGCTTCGCGTCGTCAGCTGAACGAGGATGGCTTGTGGGAGCAGCGACGGCGAGATCTTCCCCTGTGGCGCCTATGCCGTGACCTTTGGCAGCTTCAGGTGGGGCAAGGGCGGATGGTGATGTTAGTGCAGCCCGCCGGCTCTGAGGCCTTGGAGTTGAGCTACATGATGGAGCGGGCGGCCGTATGCAGGGCTACAGCCTGTATGTGCGCGTTTGGCCTGAAGGACCCCGAGACTGGCAAGCCGTACTATGGGAAGGTGACTGTGGATGTGAATGATGGGGAAGTGGCTCGGGAGATTATGAGGCAAGCGTATTGCCGCCACAAGCCCCACGAACACCAATGTTTGCGGGGTACGGCTTTGGTGGGCTCGGGGCGCATCTCCCGCGCCGTGTGTGCTTCGGTGTGGCCGCGATCTTGGTGTGTGCGCCTTCTCGAGGCTTGCGAGAAGGGATGGAAGCGAGCCGGGGAAGGAGGGGTGACATGGTCGCTTTGCAGCGAAACCCTTGGGACTATGTGGGAGACTGCTCCGGTGAGCAGCTCATCTTTGCCGGAGGAGAATCTGCGCGAGGAGCTGGCCAAGCAGTCTATGACTGGCGAGCGCTACGATTACATCCTCTTCTCCGGGAAGGATCTGCAGCAGCCCCGCCGCTTGAGGAGCATGGTGGCACATCTTCATGTGACAATGGGCCACTTGAGCAACGAGCGGCTCGCGAGGATGCTCTCTCTATCTGGAGCAGCTGAAGGCCTCGTGAGTCTGGCTAGGGGTTTGCGATGTCAGATTTGTGCTATGGTCCGGCCACCGCAAGCTCAGCCCCAGGTAGCGTACCACAAGCCTAAGGCCTTCAACGAGCGGCTCTCCGGGGACACCTTCTACATCTGGGACAGTGCCGGGCACAAGTACGCGGTCACTCACTTTGTGGATGGCCTCACTGACTACCACTTAGGTGACCTCACGGATCGGCCGGATAGTACTTTTGCCCGCGAGGTGCTGCAAGATGTGTGGTACAGTGTATTCGGCCCGCCCGACTTGCTTATCACGGACGGGGGGCCGGAGTTCGCCGGCTCGGTGCAGGTGATGAACGACCTCTTTGCCGTGGTTCATGAGATTGTTCCGGAGGGCGCGAAGTGGCGGCTGGGGCATGCTGAACGGCACGGTGCTATCGTCAAGTTGATGATGATGAAGATGGTCAAGAGCCTGAGCTTGCTTGGGGTCGCCGAGATGAGGCGAGCAGCTTCGGCTGCTTTCGCAGCCAAGAACCGCACGCTGAATAAGGGTGGCGTGTCCCCCCTTCAGGCGGTGACTGGTCGCAACAGCATGGTCCCGGGTTCTCTTATGGAACAGTTGGCGAGTGGCAAGATGCGTTTTCGCTACAACGAGGCCGCGAACAACAAGGCCCGGGCCGAACGGATCCGAATCGGGGCCTTGGAGGCGTTCCATTGGCTGGATGCAAGCGATGCTTTACGTCGAGCTTTGGCTTCGAGGTCCAGGCCGCCGGAGCTGGAGGGGATCCGTGAAGGGGCCGTGGTCTATCTCTATGAGCCCCCGCCCTCACGGAAGGGTCTGGCACGTCGGATGCAGGACAACGTGAGCTGGGTCGGCCCCGGGGTGGTGGTGTGTGTGGAGCGAGATCGTCCTGTCCCTCAGCGCATCTGGGCGCGGCTACGGGGCAAGGTGAAGGCCTATCCGCTAGAAAAGGTGAGGTTGGCCACGACCGAGGAGATGGTGAGCGCCGACTACGTGAACCAGGCCTTGGACGACGTGACAAAGGAGCTCGAGGGTGGCCAGCTGAAGGTGGAGGAGGTGCCGGCGGATGGCGAAGGCACGAATGTCGACGGGGAGGCCGGGCACGAGGCAGCGAGTTCATCATCATCCTCGAGCTCCGATCAGGAGCCAGAGGATCCCGAGGAGGAACGAGCCAAGGTCGAGCGGCGTCAACTCCTGGACGACCTTCCTTTTTCGATGAAGCGAACCTTTCAAGAAAGGCAGCAGGAGGCCACCGAAGGGAACCTCGAGCCTCACGAGTTGGACTTTGCCAAGAAGCAGAAGTTGTTTGAGTCTTTGGCAAAATCTATGAAGCCGCCCTCTACCATGCAAGAGGCCCAGCTGAGGAAGCAGATGGAGGATACCTATCTCCGAGTCAAGCGGGTGCGCAAAGCTATCCTGGCCAAGCCTAAGGCGAAGGGCGGGCGAGCGCGAGGACCCCGCACAGCCGGTCGCCAAGGGGAGCAGCTGGTTGGGGAGGCCACGTACGAGGCGATGATCACCACCAACGCGGAGGCCACCCTTGCGCTGGAAGCCAACGTGGACTCGGACTTCTTTAAGCTGGGAGAGCTGGATGCCCTTATCCAGGAGACGCAAGGCCAGTGGACACTGTGGTCCTCGCCCTCTTCACATGCGGAGGTGGATGAGCTGCTGAAAGTGAGTGCTTGTTTGGCAGCTGCCGAAATGGACGGGGTGACGGAGGTGACCACTGGCAAGGCGCGAGTGGAGTACAAATGGTCCGGGCTCTCCGAAGATTGGCGTCAGGGCCTATGTCGAACCGCTGAAGAAAGCTGTGGGGGTGTACCTGGAGCACAGCGGCATCCGTGGAGTGCCGTTGGGTCAGATTGTTGACCCCGCGCGGGTGCTCACCTCGCGGTTTGTGCTCACCAACAAAGGAGGGAGTGAGCTGTCCGCGGCCGAGCTTAAGGCGAGGTGGATCTTCGGAGGACACAAGGATCCAGACGCTGGACTTTACCCGACGTCCTCCCCTACGGCAAGTGTTTTGGGTCACAACCTGCTGAACTTCGTGGCGGTGCAGAAAGGTTGGACGGTTCACTACGAGGACGTCTCGGCAGCCTTTTTGCAAGGGAAGGAGCTGCCCCGCGTGGAGAAGATCTACGTGAAGGTACCGAGCGGATATCCCCCGGAAGTCACGGAGTTCCTGCTGGCTGGCTTGGGGGAGAACATGCGCGGCGACCTCGTGGAGTTGACAAAGGCCGGGTTCGGGCTCCCCGAAAGTCCGAGGCTTTGGTGCTTGGAGTACCGTGACACGATCCAGGGCCTCGGTCTCATGGAGCTGGTGCTGGTGCCCGGGTTGTTTCGGGCTTTCAACGAGCGCGGCGAGCTGAAGGCAATGGCAAGCATCCACGTGGACGACACGCGCTATGCCGGCGACGTGATTTGGGAGGAGCTGCACAAAGTTCTCAAGTTCGGCAAACTTCGGAAGGCCACGGACGGGTGGCAAAAGTTCTGCGGGCGTTGGGAGCGCCAAGATCCCGAGACCATGGAAATGGAGTACTCCATGGCGGAATACACCAAGGCTATCCCCATGCCTAAAGTCCCTTCGCGGGTGGAAAGGCCCTCGGAGTTCTCAGCGAGATCCAGCAGCACACCATCAGGGTCCTCGGAGTTCAGAGCGAGATCCACCAGCACACCATCTGGGTGGTTGCCAACCAGTGACCAGGTACCGTCAGGTGAGGCCAGCAATGAGGACGTGATCAGTCTCCTTGAAGGGCGCGTTCAAGAAGCAGAGGAGGCTGACGAGGGTCCATCGTGGGTCAACTGAACTGGGCTGCCAGGCAAAGTCGCTATGACCTATGCTATGTGGCTTCCTTGGTGCAGCAGATGGCAGGGCGAGGACGCTTAGATGCCCTTCGTTGGCTTGCTCAGGGCGTTAAGCGGGCCCAGGAGGATGTGGTTGTGCGCATTCCAAAGCTGGGCTGTCCTTTGGAGGATGTGGTGGTCCTTTCCGTGAGCGACGCGGCCTACGGCGCCATGCCAGGAGGGGCCAGTCAAGGTGGGGTCATCATCATGCTGGCATCTCCCCAGGTGCTTCAAAGGGGATGCCCCGGTGTGCATCCTGGAGGCCACGAGCAACAAGATCCACCGGGTCGTGCGGTGTTCCATGTCGGCCGGGGTGTCCAGTTTAGCCACGGCCTTCGAGCATGGGGACTACGTGAGGGCCGTGTTCTGTGAGCTCGTGGATCCCAAGTTTGACATCCTGAAGTGGAAGGTGTGTGCTTCCAAGTGGCAGCACATCTTGGTCACGGATGCTCGAACGGGCTACGATGCCCTCGGGGCAGAGTCTTTGCCCGCGGACCGGAAGATAGCCATCGACGTGGCTGTCTTAAGGCAGGGCCTACTCAGTGAAGACAGCAACAACTTGGTGCGCTGGGTGCCTGGATCTCACATGCCTTGCGACGGCTTGACCAAGTGGAGTCACAATAAGGTCTTGACCGAGCTCATGGTGACGGGCACTTGGTCGTTGAAGGACACGCCGGCTGCTCAAGAGTTGAGGCGGGTGGCTGCTGAGAAGCGGGCGGCTTGGCGGAAGGCTCGAAAGTTAGGGTCCTGAGCCATCCTTTTTGCAGCTGCACGTTGTCCCGGACCAGAGGGGGCTCTACTGAAAGCGTGCACTTTCCGGTCCATGTGCAGCGTAGATAATGTTTCGAGACGTGCTCACCGAAGCCGCTGTTGGCTGGAACGGAGCAGGTGAAAAGGTCTGTGAGCGCGTTGCTACGCGCATTTGTGCGCTGTCAGATTTCTCTGTAAGTGGGCGAGATGGCTTTTTTTACCCTAATGCACCCTAGCGGATTTGCCTTGCACAGATCCGAGGCGGACGATTGCGCAACTCCTTATTGACCAGGTGGAGTGTGCCAATGTCATAGTCCTGAACAAAGTAGACCTGGTCCAGAGGGAAGACCTCGAGACGCTGGAGGCGCTTCTCAAAAAGCTGAATCCCAAGGCGAAAGTGGTCCGCTCTACCTTCGGCAAGGTTGATTCGAGTCTCTTGCTGAACACACGCAGCTTCGACATGGAAGAGGTCGAGCGCATGCCAGGCTGGTTTCAGGAGTTGCAGGGGAATCATGTGCCCGATGCCATGCAGTACGGGGTTGCCAGCCTGGTCTTCCGAGCGCAGAAGCCCTTCCATCCAAAGCGCCTGGACGAGCTGCTGAAGGGCGGCCTGGAGACGGAGATTCTTCGATCCAAGGGCCTCCCAGTTGGACTTGGAAAGCATTTTCCCGGGTCTTTAAAACCTCGTGTTTGAGGGTCGGAAACCGACTTCCTCCTCCTGTCAAGGTCGGCTTTGGGTGGCCGGCCTGGATGATGCCTCTTTTGTTTGGCATCAGGCAGGCAGCACTCTGTCCATCGACGCCGGTCCTGGCTGGCTGCACGGCTCTCTGGATCCCAAAGACTGGCCTGCCGACACTCCGGAAGAGTACCGAACTGCGCCCTACGGAGAGACTCGCCCAGCCTTTGGCCGTTTTTAAGAATTCTGAGTCATCGTTCTAAAAGAGAGCTGGAACTACCATGTGTTGATGAGGACCGGCGGCAGGAGCTGGTCTTCATCGGAAAAGACCTGGACCAGGACTCCCTGCGCCAGCGCCTGGAGCAGAGCCTGGTCACGGAGGTTGAGTTTGAGCAGGGCCGGGAGGAGTGGGCCAGGTGGCCCAACCCCTTCAAGGGAACCGATTTCAAGCCAGCGCGGAAGAAGGGAAATTTGGCAGCCAGAAGGGCGGCCCTTCGGAGAAAGCGGGCAGCCGCGCCGGCGGCGGCAGGAGGTGCGCCCCAGGCGTCCCGGCCCAAGAAGGCCAAGACTGTCCAACGGAGCCAAAAATCCGGTCAAGGCACCAGCGATGCTGAGGTGAGCCCTTGCCAAAATCGTCACCATAAGCACCACCGCGAGTGTGCATCTCGATTGTGTAGGTTTGGCAGATGCGGGTGCTCATGACTGCTGTCATAAGCGGTCTGATCCGGGACGCTTGAACAACGAGCGGTGGTCTTTCAGCAGATATCGGCAGCGGACTTTGTACAAAGTACTGACAATGTGCCATGGTTCTGGTAGCTAAAGGCCCGTACGCAACCTTAGGCGCGTAGAAGGCTCTGGCTGGCCATGGCACACCACTCGCTTTAAAGACACTTTCATGGTTGCAAGACATTGTGTACAGAAGCAACAGAGGTCGAAAGGAGCAGATGGCCAATTAAAAAATGGGGACCTGAAGGCCCAGTCGGTGCTCGATTGTGTAGTCTTGCCAGGAGTCCTCGCGTTGCATATTTCGGTTCTGAGAAGTCCTGGCTTGCAGGTGTCTGCTTGGAAAGTGATGTGCATCTAAGGTTTTCGATTGCTGCCGGCTCCGGCCGTCTCTTGCACTGCTCTCCTCCGAAACGTTTGATGGTTTGGTTTCTGGGGAGTCTAGGACTCTAGGAATCAGTGAATGGCATCCCATTCGATGCCATTCCTGAGCGGCCTTCTAATCATTTGACACCGTTTCTGTCGGTTGCTGCACACTTTGCATGCATTGAGATGGTACCGCGTGCTCAAAGACATCCGAATTTGTGATTGTCGAGAGACATGGAAGGCGTGCAGCATCAAGGTGCAAACACGCTTGTTCATAGCACGAAGCATGTTTGCAACATCGGTTACATATCATACAGGGCTAACTCTGGATCCAAAGCAGGCATGTTGTCGTGCGCAAGTAGGGCAAAATGTCTTTAATTCCTAGCCAAGCTACAGCTCAGAAGAACCGGGGCAAACTTCATCCAAGCATGACCAACGAGGCGCTCTGCTACTTGCGCGAGGAATCGGAGGCTCTCTTACAGGCCCATCTCGGCATTGCGCTTTGTCTTTGCAGTTTATTCCGCTTGAAAGGGGGAAGTCTTGAGGCTTTCTTCGGTGTTCAGAATGCGAGAGCTGTAGGAAGACGTGTTCTGCGGATGAAATCTTCCATCTTACGAGCAGTCACAGAAGATCTTGATAACATATAGAGGGGAGGCTCGCGGCCTCCAGTAGACGGCAGACGATGATGTTGACTGTCACTGACAATCTCAGTCATGATGATAGCCTAGTCACAATCAAAGGCACGGTCGGGACTGGGCAATGCGAGTAGCTGAAAGGGCTCGAGTAGTAGCCTTGGGAAGCAGCCATGAGTCCAGTCATGAGACAGTGCGTTCAGGAATGTTATTGGTAGGTATTTCTGGCAATAGCGATTTTCACTGACATCCGCTTTAGCGACTGCGATGGTCATTGCCATGACGGTCCTTGTGGTGACCAGTATCTTATCATTCTCCTCTTCCTTGTTCTCCTTCCTGCGATTATGATGATGTCGGTCGTCCTCATCCTCGTCCTCGTCGTCGTTGTCGTCGTCGTCCTCGTCATGATCATCGTCGTCGTCATCATCATCACCATCATCGCTATCAATATCAGCATCATCATCGCCGTCAGCATCCTTATAGTCAAGACCGTCGCCACTTTTTGGCACACAGAGTTTCGATCACCATGCACATCACTGTTTCCAACGTTATCATAGGTCTATGGCTAAGAGCTGCGAGCGAACCACATTGTTAGAAGCAGTAGCATTGCACGATCTTTCCATGAACGTGTAGTGTAGTAGTCTGAGTCTCAACTTCAGGTCGAATGGTTTTGAAGAGCCTTCCCTTGTCAGATCTTGCCTGCGAGCACGCTGGCAAGCGTGTGGCTCTGTAAAAGTTCGGTTCGATGATGTGCCAGTGCAGAAACCACGTCTGTTCCATCGTCCCAATCATCCCACTGCTTCCTTGCAGAGGCTTCGGAATCCAAAGCCTGCTGCGCCTCCTGCGGGGTCGCAGGCTTCTGGTGGACTCTGAGGCGTCCGGGCAGCAACATAGCCAGCAGCTCACGGCCTACAGTTCTTCGGCCTGAAACCTTGCAACTCTGCAGGTGGAGCAGCGAGGATGGTCAAGGCTATTGCCAGCCTTGCTGGCTGCACTGGCAGCGCTCCCAGTGCTAAAGGGTCAAAAAGCAGAGGTCTCCAGCTTCTTTGTTCTTGCCGCCTCATGGCCTTGGCTACTCGGCTTGTGAAGTTCTCAAGAGGCTTCCGTGGTTAGGAGGACGTCTTGGATCCATACCTGCTCGTATTCACAGTGTTGTTCTCTTGATACTGTCCTGCTAGACTGCTTAACTTTCCCTCTGCAGTCTGTCAGAGTTTAGGCTCTCGGCTGAGAGCTTGCAAGGGTCCTCGATGCGTGTGAATGTCGGTTCGTCGGGTTTTCACTTTGGGCTTGATTATTTTTGCGTGTATTGGTCCATTGGAATCGTCGTAAGTAGACTGGCTCTAGTATCGTCCGGCCAGGTCCAGTGATCTGCAAGACAACCAGCAGAGGCCGCGGCGTCATGATGCTGCTGGCGGGATATGGAGTGCATATTCATGTGCATCATTCGATGGGTGTTCTGTAGGGGAGGTCGCGGTGATCTCAGATATCTCAGAAGTCGTTCGGCTAATTGCCATTGTACCGCAGCTGACAGGTCTCACTACAGCGGAGCTTGGGCTGATGATTTGATGCAAAGGAAAAAAGGAGTCAGCGGCTTCAGCTTGCGAGTGCCGCTGCTCTGCACACATGGCGTCCGTGTGCACAGCATGCTTATGTTCCTACCTCCAAGCCCTCCTTCTTTCTTATCCCTATTAAACTCGAGACCGCGAGGTCCTGTGTCCTGGTCAACTCACACACTCTACATATGACATGCGCACGTCGTTTCGACCCGTGGCTTCAGCTGAATTGATCGGGGCCCAATCGCCTGTCTGCTGCGGAGATTGCATTCGTCTTCGCTCGTAGTCACTGCCAAGTCTGCTTCAACGGGCATGTGCCGAGTTCCGTCACTGATGAGCTTGGCCTCGCTGTGTCTGTGTGCCCCTTGCAAGGCCCGTTCATTCTCCCTGCGCATCTTCCTAGCTGGGCAGTCCTGTATGTCAAGGGTATTTACCTTCAAGGCACATGTAAGACATCTTTGTTAACAACAACAACAACAACAACAGCACACCAATGCCAACGCACATCGGCAGGATATTGTATACTAGCCCATTACATGTACTGTCTGGCAATGTGCGAAACGCGGGCCGGCATTTCTTGGTTATCTGTTTACAAATGAGCAGAGTTCTTCACCTTCAAGCTTTAGGCCTGTGGCAGCGTGTGGCAGCGGTATTTGTATGGCCGAAGTCCATCGGTCGCTGTGTGCGTATATTCACCCCTTCCATGTTCTTGTTTTGTCAGAGATCGCAGTGCGTTGTTTGTGTTTGCATGAGTTGTTTCGATCTTCCGTCAACCACGCGCTAACTCTGAAGTTGACTTTCGCATAAATTCAGTGGTTTATTTTTACTTCCAACATGAATTTCGTTCAAGCGGACGAGCACTTGTATGTGAAGCTTCGCCAATATGCACACGCAAAGAATGTCCGGGCTTGTAAGGGTAGAAGATTGAGATACCAAAATGTGATACAAATTGTCCAGTATAGCTAGGTATCGCACGGAATGTTTTCATGCATTCATGTTCTTTATGCGTTGGATTGCACGTTTTTGTCTGTCTTCGCTACAGCAGCGCTCTTCACTTGATGACTGTGCTCGAGGATCCAATGCAGGGACTGCCCAAAAATCAAGCCGCACATGGCGGCTTTGTCCCGGACAGCAACAGTGCAGTTTGTGGAAGATGAGTCCCCGAGCCCGTTGGACGTGGATGTGGATGAGATCTCACCGAGTTCGGGGGCAACATCAACAATTCTTAGGAAGATGGACAGGACATCCACGCTCCGTTTTCACGAGGTCTCTCACCAACATGGCCTTCACAAAATACGAGTGCAGCGGACTTCAAGCCAGGGTGTGTTCGCGCCTAGCATGGAGGAAGAGACGAACTGTTGTTGTTGTACGCCGTGGAGGTCACTAGTGCGACAGTACATGAGGATTATCTACATGATCAGCAAGCGAATGCCGGATATACATGTGAATTCGGAAGGTGACGATACACATTCGCTTGCTTTCGTGTTGGCTTCAGTGGCGCTGGTGTTGGTCCTAACTGTGTTGGGGCCCGTGCTCCTGCCCGTGGCAGTCGTGTACACCGCTACGTGTGGCGCTGCTCCATCTGGCTACATGAGTTTAAACGCAGGACCAGCTGAGCCAGAAACTGCTGCAGAGCGTTACCCTGCCTTTCTCCGATGGACTCTGACGTTAATTCTGACTGGGCTGTCTGCGTTGCCCTTGTACTTGTTGTGGAGCATGACCGTGGTTGTGTTTGATGAAGAGGTTTTGATGGAGTTCATGAAGCCTGAGAATCCCATGCTCGAGCTTTGGGGTCCGTATGTCTGTTTGCTGATCTTGTCTCTGACATGTCATGTCGATGTCTACCAGTGTTGCATCGAGAACGGTGCCGGTCAAATGCTTTTGGATGAGATGCGGGAAATGATAGAGCAGGATGCCTTCATGGTGAAGATTGCGAAGGGGACTACTGTTGATGAGAAGGAAGTGGACCATTTGATTCCCTCTATGCAGGATCTTGTGCGCTACATGGATGTGCATATCCAGGAGAAGGAGCACGGACTCTTCACAACCCAGCGTCGCCTTACCAGCCACTTCATGTATGCAGTCTTCCAAGTCATTCGGGACGAAATTCAGGATACCGACAAAGACGAAGAAGAGGACAGGCGCAAGACATGAAAGCTTGATCGTTTTCAGTATTTCAGCGGCCCTTCAAGGGCTTAGTTCCACGAATTTGCATGGTGATCGGTGTGCCTTGAGCATGTTTGGCACGGGTATAACACCGGTTTAATGGTCCACTGAAGCAGGACCCCTCTGCGCCGCTGCGTGCTCAGTTGGAGCAGTTTTCAGCATCGTCCGTGCCCATCGCTCCGCCTGCTGTCGCAGTTCTCCTGATGGGCAGTCTGGGCCCAGCGCTACTTCCGGCACTGGTCCGACTTGCTAACGGTTACCAGGGATTGTGGAGCCATGATGGTGTCTGGACCTGCCAGCGCGCGTATCTTTTCATGGCATTCCTTACATCAATGCGCTTGATCGGAGCCTGCTACGGGCTTATTGACAGCCTTGGCAGGTTACAGCTTGCGACGCTAGCTGCGTTGTATCTAGCTGCACCACGTAGGCGTCGAGCAGTTCTGGCTGCCATGTACAGACCCCAGTTCGACAAGCTTCTGTTTCTGCCCGACCATGTGCCGCTCGCTCCTGCTCGAGAATTATCCAGCGACCTGGAGCGTCGGTACGGGGGTTTCGCGCGCTTCAGGTGTGTCTTCGTTGCAAACAAACTTCGTGGGAAGGGTCTCGAATTTCGCAACAAAGAGTCAATGAAGCAGGAGGATGACCAGCAGGCTCAGATCCCACAAGAGGACGACGCAAATGCAAGCGTCACTTATCTGGCAGCACGAAAGTTCGCGTTCCTTCAACTCCTGACAAGAACAGACTGTTTGGTGCTCGAGGGGAAATCGGAAGCAGTCATGCTGGTTTTAGCAATGATCTTGACCCTGGTTTCTGTCCTCCTTGTGTATTCAGTTGGGCTGACAGACGGCCAGCACCACTACAACACTCTGGCTTTTGGATCCTTGATATTGCTAGGCGTTCTGGCTGTGATGCTGTCCATCGTGAACAATCTGGTGTCTCTGGAGCGTTTGCTCCTTGACGACACCCTCAAGATCCTGCAAAGTTGGCGAGAGCGGCTGGAGCGCTTAAGATACGGAGTCACAAGCACACTGTTTGAAGAGGACAACTTGAAGGACATAACGTTCTTGGACAATTACCTCTGCAGTGACTGGGCCGCAGTGTGTGTAAGCCAGTTGCTCATCTCAGGGCTTTCCATGGGGTTTTCAAACACGAAACCGGATGTCGCGAACCGGACCTTAGTTTCATTCGACGTGGCTTAGGCTTGATCGATCCCGTGGCTGGGCTTATCGACTACACCAAGAATTGGCAAAAGCCTGTAAGCCTCTTCGGCGTAACGGCATCCAGTACTCGTCGCAACCGGGTGGTGCTGTCGCTGCTGGCATACTTTGCGGTACTTCTTTGGCAGCTCTTGAAGCAGCAGGGTTGGTACATTGCTTTGCAGCAAGAACTGGCACAGATTGCCGAGTCGCATGGTGTTCATTTTAGCTGAGCTCAGAGCCAAAGGAGCCTGAGCCCTGTCTGCGGCGGAGCAACTTGTCGACGTTTCACTCGCAACTGCCGCTGAGAAACCCTAAACCCTAAACCCTGATGGTCTATTGGGTTGCTACCTACGGATGTGCAGTGATCTATGACGCTGTTGAGCAAAGCTCCGGCATGGTACCGGGAGGCGAGTTGAGGGGTGGCGACAATGTGTAGGTTAGTTGTTTGAGTTTCAGTGTGGAATCCAGGTGTGTGGCTCGCAGGTACCTAATTCGCATTGTCATTGGCGCAGGTTGTGTAGAATGTCGGTGTGGGTCATACTGTTGGAGTGCCTACTTATAGTGACTTTAGGGGCCTTGCGACATGACGTGTGCTGATGTCCCATTGTTGAGTGTACTCCGATGGGCATGCTGTGTGGTGTGCGAGCTTCGGTGTTATGGCGGTTATGTTAGTGCAATGTTGGTGAATGTTGGGTGTGGGTGAAGAGGCCGCAGCCATGAACAACTGCCTCAGCCAACTTTGGCGTTCAACCTAACCTAGCCGGGCAGGTGGAAAAGAGGCGTCAAAAAAAAACCCCTAAACCCAGGGGACGTCATGACAAGGCATCTTCTCAATTGGTGCGGGCTTTCATAGCAGATCCACGGCTCACGGTGTCCTCTTGTGGGTTGTCGAGAGTCTCTATGCCTGGGATCTCCCACTCAAGATAGGTTCGAATGTGACCTCCTGAGATTTTGTGTCTGGCCTTCCTCACACCCGAGACCCAACCTGTTTGTTCAAAACAGCCTCCACGTGGGATATGTCGGGAGGGCAAGGCAAACAAGGGTGTGGCGTTGCCAAGACATGAACTCCAAGTGGCCCGAAGCGTCGCCACGCGTATCCGCTGCTTCTCTGCAGCTGTTTTCAGTGTTTGTGAACTCCAAGCATGGCCCACACACTGCTTGCCGTGGGCTGAGATTGCCAGTGTCAGTGTATTTCTGAGACACTGATCCTTCAGGAGCAGGGCTGGAAACGATTGAAGTCGGCCTATAGTAGAGTACAGTGGGAATAAGGTTTTGGGTTTGCAAGTTTTCTTGACATTCCGACTTTGGATGGGGTTTGCAGCGTGTGTGCTCTCCAAGCCAGGGTTCGGCTTGGCAGATTCAAGCAGCGATGGCTTGGTTGCTCTTGGGATGCACGAGGGAACTAACACTTGTTCTGCATCTCAGCCCCGTGTCCCGGGCTCACCCACGTCGTCCGCCACACAGGCCTGCAATGCGGAGTTGATAGGCATCAGATGCACTCAAAATCTGGCAAGGTGGCTTTGCTGGCCACGCTGGCTGTTGCGGAGGCTGAGCGGGCTGCGATTTCGGCGCCTGGGCTTCAAGTGCTTTGGACATCGGGGGGACCTTTCGGGCTGACGAGGCCGTACTGGAAGGGGAAGGAGCTGTAATTTAGAGTTCCATCCGGGCGCGATGCTCGACGGACCAGCGGTAGACTCATTGTAGGGGTCCCTGTCGTTCTGTAGCATGATGCGGCTTAGCTCGAAGCTAAGCTTTCAGCAGAGGAGACGGGGCTGGCAGCCAACAGAATGGCAATTGACGGTTCTTTAAATTTGTCCTCTCAAATCACGAATCGGTCGTGAAGGGGATAGGGGTCAAAAAAATTAAATCAGGATCAAAAACTAAATCAGGATCAAAAAAAATTAAATCAGGACCAAAAAAAAATTAAACGATAAAAATACAATAGGAGCTAGGGAAGGAAGGAAGGAGGGAGGGAGGGAGGGAGGGAGGGAGGGAAGGAAGGAAGGAAGGAAG